>MJUU01047821.1:0-31085 GCA_002080025.1 Modiolus philippinarum | reverse complement strand
GTAAGTAAAAATGTTTGACTTTTATAATAAAAAATCAGTTAAAAAAAATGCTTGCATATGATTTGACCAATCTAAAAAAAATAAAAACAAAGGTGTATGGTTTTTATGAAATACTTGATATTCAAGGGGAAATCGTATATTTATATTATCCTTTTAACAATATATTTGTTATAGAGAGAGTAACTGGTGACGACCTGTCAGACTTACTAGAAATGTATAGGAATCAAAAGTGTAGAACCAGAGATACACGTCAGTGTTATGTATAACTCGTGTCATGCAAGCAACGTAAAAAATGTGAGTAAAACCTACTTTTTTACTTCTGGAGTGCTTAAAGCAGAGTTTCAACCGTTGTAGAAACAAAAATCGTAAACACGTTTTTTGTCACATGCTCCTGGATAGTAGTTAACAATGGCAAAAAGCCGTAGGTTTTCAAAAAACGTTTTTTGAAAACCTACGGATTTTTGCCATATCAACTACTGTTCATATTTAGATTACTAGGTCATTGTTTACTGTGACATTGCACTAATTTTGTTAGAAAATGTATTCAGTGTTTAGGTTGTGTATTGTTAGTCAACCGGAAAGGAAGAGTGTTTGTACCTCCAGTTGATGGTAGAGTTTCAATCCTGGAAAAGATAGCATTACTTTATGGAAAGGGCTATATGCAATCTAGTTGAAGTCTTATCTGATTCTAAATCATCGCACATTCTTTGCATTGGAGATATCCGTGTGTTTAAGCATTCTTCAGTTGTCTGTGTTTTTATGAGTGCTATATAATGTCCGTGACTTCAGTGGCATTTGTCTTATCGTGGTAGAAATAGCAAGCGCTTTGTTTTAACTTCTGAGTCTTTATAAGTTCTGTGTAACCTTCGGTAACATCACAAATTTGTTGATTTATGCAAATGTAACTCATTTTTTATAAACTCGTCATGTTTTACAAGGTTTAGATGCCATTTTAATCTTTTCAAGAAAGATAATGTCTGACCTAGTTTGTAATTTGTGTAAATTCTAGTTTTTCTCTTGTTCAGTAGAAATGAAATTTAAAAGCTACTCTAATGGTATGAAACTAAAACATTCAAGTTTATTAGGAACAATTAGAATAAGCGGCTTATATAAAAGATACATATATATATATATATCAAAATGTAATTTTGAAAGGGTAGGCAACTGCATCACTTTGGTTGAATCATTTATTGCAGATAACACACTTTATGACTGTGTGTCTTCCTAAAAAATCAAGGTCATTTCATGATTACGCATGAAGATTTTTCATAGGCATCACTTCTCATCACTCTTATATTGTAGATCCATATCCTCTACAGAAACGTTGTGTGCCGACACTTCAAGGTATTCTTGTTAAGTAAAACATGTTTCTCTGAATAATTTCAAGTCAAAATACCATGTCCTCTATTGGATGTCATAGGTATCAACACTTCATTTCTAATTCTTCAACTTTATGCATTTTTGCATATTTAATAAAATGGATGAAAGGAAACATCTACAATGATGCAAAAATATTAGTGATGCAAACATTTATTTACGATGTTGGTGATAACTAATCTTCACAAAACTATGACCAAACCATATCGTCACATGAATTCCGACTCCATTCTAACAGCTCAGGACTATGAATGCATACCAAATCTCTTCCAGTGGGATAGAAGGACATAGATTAAAAAAGCTATAATAGTTTTAATGGAAGTAAGAATGGTTTTAAGATTAATTTTATTAGCTTTTTAACTCAAGAGAAATCTCGAAGACGTATACATATGCACATATAAGAAATAAAACATCATTATTCGAAAAACCCTCATCACCTTGTTTTAATCATTTATTGCAGAGAAGATACTTTATGACTGTGTGTCCTCCAAAAAAGTTAGGGTC
The DNA here is from genome assembly GCA_002080025.1 of Modiolus philippinarum. NCBI lineage: Eukaryota > Metazoa > Mollusca > Bivalvia > Mytilida > Modiolidae > Modiolus > Modiolus philippinarum. The sequence continues at coordinate 29,204 of MJUU01047821.1, read as the reverse complement.
ATTTCTTGCTTACGCATAAGGAATTTTCATTGGCACCATTTTCTTATCACACATTGTTGACCAATATCCTCCGCAGAAACGTTGTGTGCCGAAATATCAAGGTATCCTTGTTGAGTAAAACATGTTTCTTTACATCATTTCATGTCAAAATGCCATGTACTTTATTGGGTGGCATGTTTATCAACACTTTTTATCTGATTCTTCAATTTAAAGGAAAATATCTATCTATGGTGGCATATGTGTGCTCTCAACGCTGTCCATAATACAATTTAGTTTTATGTCAAGTCCAATAAAAAAGAACGCTGAGAAACATAACAATTTTTCTTCAGCAGTTGCAGTAATCTCTCTTAGTTCTATACACATGACATCTGGTTAGGTCATTTTAGATTTGTCAGAGAACATATACTACCTAGAATGTTACTAGACTGTTATAAAGCTAAAAAGATGTTCAACCTTGTTTAAACCAACGATTAGTATATTAAGCTGGGATGTTTCAAGCCTCTAAGGTGTTTTTTATTTCTGTTGTTAAAATGCTGAACAATTCTCTACACTGAAAAAGAGCTGTTAACGAATATTTATATACAAACTTCTTGCTGTAAGGTGGTACGTGGTCTAAAAACTGTCAGAAAGAATTTTCTAATATTTTCATGACTTACACTTTGTAATTAGTACATACAAGAAAAATAAATTGAAAATTAAGGGTCATTGTCCATACAAGCGTAAAATCGGTCAAGTAAAAATCAGCTATTTTAGTTATTGTAATTGAAAATTTATCTATTTTAATTATTTTAATACATCAGATAGTATTTTTTTTTTAAATTTGATGAATTATTAGCAAAGGTACTTACCGTTGAGTTGCATTTAATTAAGGGGTCAACAAACTTGTTTTCGAGTAATTGGGGAAAAACTGATTTTTTCATATTATCTTTACACAAATTATCTCTCCCTGGTAGAACAGGAATTTGATGAAAAGATTCAATATTTTGCATGGTTACCAAATACTGGTGGTATGTTCAAATTTAACCTTTATTAGACACCGGAAATCATTTCGGCAACATTCTCATTGTAAATTGATTTTTTTTTGTCAGATGCACAAAAATAATGACCAGTTTAGCTATAATTAAGTTTTTCTCAGATATGTTTTTACAAATCTAGATGCTAATCAAATATTTGATGATTGATATAACAATCTTCTGATGCATATAAAGGGGTTCAGACGAACGATATAAAATACCAGACGCAAATCAGTAAAAAAAGGCTTTATGGTAGGCACAAACGAAAGCTTTAGATGACTGTACTTCTCAAATTAAAAAATAATTTCTTCCATTAATTGAAACGCTGTATGTTTACATGTATATATTATTAATTTATTTTAATGAAAAATTATGCATTTTTGTTGTATATATATATATATATATATATATATATATATACTTTACCTGTGTGATACATGATTTCATCATTGGAATATAAACCTTTAAACAAGGAAGTTGGACTTTTAACACCATTTTTTATCCATTATCAGAACAGAAGCTAAGTTGATTTGCTGAGGTCAGAAAACAAATTTGTAAGTAATTGTTATTCTATTTTTATGTCTACCGTATAAGTGGCATATAAATTTCGAGTCTGTCTGTCCGTCTCAAGTATGGTTTACCTTCCAGCTCCCTACAATTTAAGCTCTTTTCTGTAAGAGATATACGCTTTTATCTTTCAGCCTGATATAAATACACATAAGGGTATAAATTAACAAAAAATCATAATAAAAATTTTACCCGTGCAGCCAACTTCATGCTTCATTGTTAAGCTGAAAATGTGAGATAGTATGAGGTTAACACACAGATTTCAGTATCTTTTCTGTAGAGTATGTATGCTATGTAATTACTCCCTTTTGGGCCGTTGTCTCTTTGACACATTCCCCGTTTCCCTTCTTTTTTCTATTATCATTTAACTTTATATAAATAGACATAAGGATATAAATAATCAAAAGTTCTAATAAAAATACACCCATGCAACCATCTTCATACTTTACTGATCACCAAAACACTTTATAGTATGAAGTTTATCTACAAGTTAAAGTTTCTTTTCTAGGAAGATGTTTGCTATTTGCATTAAACTTTATATGAATAAACATTAGGTAATGATATTCAAAACTCATACAAAAATTATACCTGGCACCAACTTCAAGCTATACTGATCACAAAATATAGCATTGTTCAAAACAGTTGCTGGGTGAAGCACTGTGTTCGTTGGCTATACATTTTTATTTCATTTTAATCTGTGTATGTTTTTGTGTGGACCCACCATTTTGTGATAGATTTCTTCAGTCATATTCATACAAAACAACGGCAGTATATTACTGACGGCACAAAGAACAAGATTGCATAAATCAAAGTCCAGAGACAAGGCAAAACAAAAACACTAGAGGACGGAAGACTACAGACACTACACACAACAAAACACATGAACACCACAATAACTAAGCCAATATGAAAACCGTTACGCAATAATACTATAATATACTGTTGATATTCGGTATTGACAAATATTCTGTATTCACTATAATAATCATCTATAGATAGAAAGTGCAAAACTTAAAACAAAATACGTTGTTAACAAGAATTTACATGTTTACCCTTGGCAACAGAATGTTCAACCTATGTGTATAGAATCTTAAATTTTGCAAGTATCTTAATCGCCCTACTTAAATGATGCAAAATGTGTCATGTTGGGCTTGAGAAGATCTAGTTATTCAATGGTTTCTTTTTATTCTTCTGGATATTATGTTGAATGGAGTTCTTCTGAAAATTTAGTATTTTGTTGTTTGTCAAAGCGCCACAAATGCGATACCGATGACGTCGATGCCTCTGTTGATGTACTGTTGATGGGCTATTTGTACACGAGTGTATTCACTGCCTAGTAGCCAACTATTCATTGGTTGCCAGAAACCGATTTTATTTGGAAACTTGCAATATGTAAAATGTGTAAAGTGTGTTGAAAAGTAATAACTATCATTCTAGTGTAAAACTCTGTCCTTAGCTAATTCTGTCTTTCAATTTTGATCATATTGGTTATTTCTACTCTCATCTTTCAGATTATGGTTTTCTTTATTTTTAATTTGATTTCATTTACAATGAAAGACGTACGTTTTCGAAATAGCCATATCATAAAACTAAATTTACAGACATTTTTATTACTACTTGGACGATGCCGCTGTTGTGGACTAGTACTCACCAAACCAGTAGTCAGTACTTCCGTGTCAGTCTTTGTAAACTAACAATATCAAAATTTCAGCAAATTTGTTTAACCTTTATGATTATCTTCCCAGTGTATAGTTATGTCCTTATCTGACATTCAATTTTCACTTAGATTAAATTGGTTAATTGTTCTCTATCAGCTTTTACACCTATGTCGATTAAAAATCTTCCTATAACTTTGGTATTTAGTTATTTGTGTAAGATTATGACCTGTAGTTTTAATCATCATTCCACAAGTTGGTTTTACATTCATGTCTTGCTTTATACCGTATTTCTGATTATTTGCATTGGTTTGTTCAAAACCAACGACAGAAGAATACCGAAGGACCAAGCGATGACTACAAAAATCGAAGTCCAAAGACATGGCAAAAATGGTAACAGAGAAAAACAAAGACAAAACAAGGACGTGAGACAGCTACAATGCACGGAAATAAAAAAGATAACATTTAGAACTAAGGCACTCAAGTGACATCGAGTGCTCCGGAAGGGTAAGCATGTCCTCCTGAGAAAAAGAAGATACAGGGATGGGACAGCAGTCCTAAATGTCAGCTTCAACTATCTAAAATATAAGTAAAACATTCTGTCTAACTTGTTGACTGGTATGACTGGTTAATAATTATATGTTTGAACACAACTTAATCTAAATAAAATTGTCATTGTATTTAATGCTTTATTTAAACAAAATACCAAAAAAAAATCACTGACGTTAGATAATAGGAAAAAAAGAGATTGGGCGCTACAAACAGAATGGCCAGAACAATATTTTGAAATTACAAAAAAATAAATAAATAAATAAAATGATTAAATTTGAAAGTATGGTAAAATAGCTTTGTGATATTTGGTTATATGTTCTTTATCAGCTTTACAAGATTTCGGTTGATGGACTTCCACATATTTTGGTTTGATCTGCACTGATGAGACATAATGTCTCATGTGCATTTACTCCATATCCTTTTATTCACCATAAGTTGTCAAAATGCGCATATGCAGAAAATAAATTAACATTAATTTCGGTATTACCACTAGGCCGATGGCTCTGCTGGTGGAATAATAGTCCCTGAGGGTATTCACCAACCCAGTAGTCAGTACTTTGGTGCTGACCCGAAAACCGACAATGTTGAAACTTGCAATATCTAAATTTTACAAAATTTTGTTTAAAACAGAGGAGCATCTCCTTCATGCATAGCTCTGTCCTTAGTTGAATTTAGGCTTTTCTATTTAGATCTTTTTGGTTATTTGTTCTTTATCAGCATAACAACTTTTTCGGTTGATGGACTTCCAAATATTTTGGTTCGATCTGCACTGATGAGATATAAGTTGTCAAAATACGCATATGCAGAAAATAAATTTACAGTGACTTCGGTATTTCGTTATTTCTCAAGGAAAATAGTTCATGAGCTGGAAAAAAAAACGTGCACCCCACAACGTCCGAACGCCACCATTTTTTTTAAGTTCGCTTACATCCCCTCTTCAAAATATAACATGTTAACGCAAGCATTACTTGCACGCACTGGTGGAACAGAGCCAATGTTCAAACCCACCAACCACAATTTTGAAAAATTTCATTTTTCGTTCAAGTTTTTCTTTCAGTTGTTTCAAAATATTGACTAAATGTTTCTCGTGTATAAAAACAAAGTTTCAATTTATTGGTTATTAAATTACCTTTACAAAGAACCCAAACATTTTCAGTTTCCTTTCCAAACACGTTCCATAGCTCCAATAAACTTACTCCTACCCCCTGAAATATTGACGAAAATTTTAACATTTTCATTTAAATTGCGGAAGTTCAAGTCTATAGAACTCGAAGTGCGTCTCAATTCCAAATTCTGATTTTTTTAGTTTTTTATCTCTTTTCTTGAATATAAAACATATTAACATGATGTTAACAGTATTTAATGACCAATAATTTATTTTCAGACAGACAAATTAATAAATGGATCTTTGAATAGTTTTGTTTTGACTAAGTTTTGTCTTATTTTGCCTAATATTATTTTTAGAAAACTTATGTTATTTAAAGTAGGTATCAAATGAAAGCTAATTATATATGCTTTACAATTATTACAAATTATGGCAATTTTTATGTAATATAAACACCATACATCAATAAGACTTGCCCTACCCCAAAGACTTTTTAATAAAATTGTCACGTTTTTGTAGACAGTGGCAAAAATGGCCAGAACAAAACAATTTTACTGTTTATGTATCAATATTCATAGTGTGCCTTTTTAACAAACGTTTGGAGACTGAAATGTAGTATTTAGTCCGAAATTGGATGGAGAAAAATGGGAATTTTCAGCATGTTAGAATTTCCAAAATTCACTGTTAAATCGGCAAATCTTACAGACTTGGAGTATATATCTGGCGATAAGTGATTTAATTGCTTAAAATTATGCATAGGATAAAATGAAACATTTAAAATGTAGAAGAAAGCTTCAGTGTGATTGAAAATACCGGAAATGTTATCCGTACCCAAAATAAATGCTGCGAAAATTCCCAAGGTTTTGCCAGTTTTTATCTATAAATGAACAAAAGATGTCCATGCTTTTGAAATATGTAGAAAAGGATACAATATATTAGAATAAGTAGTTTTAACGTCCAAAGAAGGAATTTATTTATGATTTTGGCCGATATTTGTGAAAAATGGAAATTTTTGGGCTTTCAGAATTTATTCATAAATCACTGTAAATTTGTTATATCTTTCAAATATGGAGTTTTTATCTGAAACTTTGCAATTTAATTCTTCAAAGCTATGCACAAGTCATCTAAAGTACTGCATAAATGTACAAGAAGCAACAGGTAGATTTTTAATATATAAATTTTCACCCCCAACTCAACAAAAATTGTATGCAAAATGGGGGATTCCGGGGATTATATTACAGTCAAATCTGTCTAAACTAAGCCCTGACTAAACCAAAGCACTGTCTTAACCACGCATTTTTTAAAGATCCTTCCCATAATATCTCTATATTTTAAACTTGTGTAAACCGAACGCCTGTCTAAACCGTGCAAATCATTTAGTCCTAGAGGGGTTCGCTTTTGACAGGTTTCGCTGTATAATTTGGATAAAAGAAACATCTCACAATTAATCATACAAATTTATTACAATTTGTTTTATTTTCATGTACCGACGTTCAGCTACATGATTTTTCAATTAAAAGACAAATACAAAATGATAATTTTTTGTTTAGGTTTTTCCAATGTTTCATTACAAACTTTAAACTAATTATATTTTTTAATAAAATTCTTAGCCAGTATGTTGAAATCACACAGATAACCAAACTCATAACATCTGAAAGTGAATTTTATTACTCAGAATTTGGTTATAACGTCTTTCTGTATTTAAGTAGGACTACCCACCTATGCAACCTGTTTTTTTAAATTTTGTCACTCTTAAGCTTGTTAAAGACGCGAACCAACTGCCCATTTTATTATTCAACAGAACCAGCAAAAGTATCAGTGGATGTTTTCTGTCTGGAATATATTGTTCACTGCAGTAATGACCTAAAACACTTAAATTATCCATTTAAATTGAACTATGGGGCAAGGCAACGTATCCTTACATCGATAGATACACTTTTTAGTACTTTTACATCAGATATTAGTACCCCTTCTTCATAACAGATTTAGTTTATTAGTCTTGTCATTATCTTTCTTGAATTCTAAATATGAAAACATGACAGTACTTATAAAGAGAAATAACTTAAGTCTTCCAATAAAGAAAATATAGCAAACATTTACTCATTTCACATTATTACTAAAACCAGTACAATGTCTGTTTTAGCGTTTACCGTTAAATGCCTGTTTATTATACCAATAAAGAGACCTATTTAGCGGAGTACCTGAAAATGGAATTACTAATGCCAATTTATAGAAAAAAAGTGCTAAATACCTAGTAATAAATTACTTCCAAAAACAAGGTAATTATATTTTTGTACATGTCTACTTAGTCTTAGCTGCAACACATATCTGACATATCTGTCATCTAATCGAAAAAAAATATTATATATTTATTCTAGAATCCGAAAAATTCAAATTTTTAATATTTCTGTTATCAAGAAATTTTTGTTTGCACTTACAATGACAAATTGAAAAGATCAGTTTGAAATTATTTTGTGGCTATATAAATAAACACATATAAAGTCAAGATAACAGTAACCACCTACAATGGCCGAAAATTACAATGACAAGACACAACTCGCAAGGGAACTGCACTACAAAACACATAACAGACGACAGACAAACAGTTATTTCCTTATGTCAAACTTATTCTTATTCTTCACACAAAAAGGCCTGTTTTATTTTATTCATTTATTTATTTTATTTTATTTTATTTTATTTATTTATTTTATTTCTTATTTTTTATTTTTTTTTATTTTTTATTTTTTATTTATTTATTTTTTTTGGTAACAATCAACAGATAATTTCTTTAAAATTACATTTTAAAAGATTAAATATTGACTAAAAATTACAAAAAGATCATTATTTTTACCTTATCAAAGATATATTTTCCCTTTTATATGTGAAATGATAAAACCTTAAACAACTAAAAATCCCAAATTTCCATTTTGCATGAATATTTTATATTGAATTACTCATAAATCACCCATGTCTTATTTGCGACATATAGGAGTTTCTGATTATTTTGGAGTATCAAAATGGTATGTCATTTACCTTTATGCAATGTTAAAGCTTTGCCAGCTGAAAAAAATGAAATAAACTGTGATGAATATTTTTGGATAGGGGTAACATATTTGCAATTTATGATACTGTAGGTAGTCTTATATGTTTAAAATTATTCTTTCTAATAGCTTAGACATAATGAATAGATATTCAATCAACATTCAGAGTTATATATCAATTTCATGAATTAAATTCATTACATCTCAAAGTCGAAACAGCAGAAATTATGACAAACGGAAAATTCCCATTTTGCATGCAATTTTGATCATAGGGCAAAAACGAGACCTCTTAATAAGATAAAATCTGCTTAAATGGTCTTCTGTATATCACCTTTAGTGAAATACACGCTAGAATTTGCATTTATCATTTAGAGCCCGCATATTTTAGATTTTTCTTAATTTTTAGGGAGGGGGATGTTTTGTTTTAGGTCGTTTTAACCTGGATATGGGATGTTGTCTCCTTGACATTTACCCCTATTTCCTTTCTTTTTCATATTTGGCAATTGTGAACATACAAAAAGTCTGCAACTTAATTTTTTTACACAAATTTTGTTGTTATCATATCATAAATCATTATAGATTGCCATTTATTAGATATATAATCAGATTTTTACGACCCTAAAGTCAGAATTTCGATATTGTTAAAATATATAAAATTCCGAAAATTTCCATTTAAATAAATATACCGAAAATTAAAATTTTATGGACTTTAATGGTCTTACCTTCCAACATTGTATCACCCATGATAGGCATAAAAAATAGATCAAATGATGACAGTTGTTTGATTAAAAGGAATTGACAGCCTAAAATTGTCATTTTTCGCAATTTTTTGTAGGTGGATGGGTACATTTTTTGTATCACGTGACCATAAAAAAAGTTCAGCACTGCCAAGGAACTCCTATCTTGAATTAACAATGAAAGGATATGAAGTAAATGCTCTTGAGACAACGGGTGTATCTCTTTTGCCAGTTCTTTATACTATAACATGTTTTAGTTAATGAACTGCACTAGAACAGTGTGCGATAACAACCAGAACACTGAGAACAGAGAGAATCCAATATGGCGTCGTTTGTTCACATCCTTGGAGATAGCGGTTTTATTTTGCTAAACAAAACATGTTTCACGTCTATTCATGTTAAATAAAGTTTACAATGAATAGATGAATTAAATGCTCACATTTTAATATCTGCAATATTCTGAAATAGATATTTCTGCTTTCTGATTTGCATCAGGAAATAAGATTCTTAGGTGATCCCTAGTAACTCCATGAACATGATAAAAAAAGATAAGAGAAAAAACAATCATTGGTGAATTTTTTTCCTCGACTTTAAAACTGGTCTCTTTCTTTATTTTTTTTTAATTTGTTGCAACGTCTTGATAATTTAAGGAGGGAAAATCTAATATCATTTCCAATCCGAAAAAGTTTTTTTCTTATATTACAAAAGTTCCAGGCGACTAATTACAAGAACCTGAATATCTCCTAGTGCAAAAGTATATTTGTATGTGAAAGGAATATTGGAAGCATTGAGGGTATTCTGGTAAATACAAATCTAACTTTGTAAAAAGAATTCTTTTTGTTACAGGAAAGATGGCGTCCAAACTCATTTTATGTGACCTGTGTCTTGCACAAAACAAGGATATTTCCGGAGTTATGTGGTGTCCAGAGTGTGACGAAACACTTTGCACTGATTGCACATCACATCACCATTTACAAAAGGCAACAAAAGGTCATAACTTGGTCGATGTCAATTTCAAAGCCGATCTGCCATTGGAATTGACAAAACAACAGCACTGCACCGTTCATTCTCAACTACCGGTAGAGTATTATTGCCGTGCGCATGATTTTACTTGTTGCCGCGCATGCCTAGCGGATGAACATAGATCATGTGATGACGTGATTACCTTAGATATCGCCTGTCAGAATACTAAAAAATCGTTTTTCGACGAAATTGACGGGGATATGAAAAACATTGAAAAAACTCTTAAAGATCTACAGGATGAATCAAATAAAAACGCATCGGTTTTGGAAAATGAAAGTACAATGATTGAACAGAAAATAGCTCAAGCCAAAGCGAAAGCAATCAAGCGAATTAATGAATACGCAACACATTTGTTGTCAGAGTTACAAATTGGAAAGACAGCAGCCAAAAAATATCAAAATGAAATAAGACAAAAATGTCAAAATATTGCGAATGATCTAGCCACTCATTCTAATGCAGTTCAATTTGTAAAGGAGCATGGAACTGCAAAGCAAAGTTTTCTCGTTGCACACAACCTGAAACCCATTATTGAAAAAATGGAGGAATCCGTTTCTGATATTGTTAAGAATGCTAAGGTGACTACCTTGAAGTTAGATGAGACAGACGAATTCATTCCAGGGATCTCATCCTTAGGCAGGTTAACAAAATTAGAACAACCCACTCGGGTGAGATATACACCAGTTAAAGAAAAACAAGCGCAATGTATTGAACCAAGAACAGACAAACCGTTGACATTTTTCACTTTTACGTCTACATTTAAAACCTCAAACACCGCTTTTATTCTTGGAATGGTCGTAACTGAAGATAGCAAACTGCTGCTGTGTAACTACACTGAAAAACAAGAAGTTCTAGTTTATACTGAAAATGGTCAGTATATTGGTTCTAGAATAATGAAAGACTGGCCATACGATATAACAGGAATAACCGGTGATGGCCAGTATGTTGTCAATTTGCCTTGGATAAGTTCTATACGCCATATTAACAGTAAAGATTTGAAACCAGGGAGGATTGTAAAACTTCCGACAGATAACCGAACATATGGAATTGCAGTAGATACATATTATATCTATGTTGGTGAAGTCAATAAAATATTTGTGTTAGACCACGAAGGAGCCACAGTCAGTCAGATAAAGATAGGGTGTTCAGATATAAGTTATCTTTTTATAAATGATAACGATTTATATGTCAGCTGTAATGAACGGATTTACTGTCATAGTCTTGATCAAAATAAGACAATTTATCAGACTCAAATTTCAAGTGTAAAAATGATTCGGAAAATAATCCGTGATCGCCATGGATATGTTTATATCGGCGGACAGGGATCAGGAAAAGTGCATCAGTTTGACATAGATCTGAAGGAAAACATGACTATTGGTGGTGATAGTGTGAGAGTGATCACATCGATTTGTTTTAACAAAAGCTGTACAAAGTTATTCGTAGCAAGTAAAAGTGGAAAAGCAATCGCAGTGTTTAGCTGTACTTGAACATGCTGAAAAATATCATTTTTGTAGATACAAAATTAATTCGTAGAACATTTTGTACATGAGTAAGATGCCGTGAATTTACTAAAGATATTATGTGATTCTTTTTTCGAATTCAATGCAGCCAGTTATCCAGTTATTGACAAAAAAAATATATGATTTGGCTCTCTCTCTTTCTCGCTCTCTCCCTCTCTCTCTCTCTCTCTCTCTCTCTCTCTCTCTCTCTCTCTGTGTGTGTGTGTGTGTGTGTGTGTGTTCCGCTTATGTGGATTTGAGTAATTGTATTGTATAAAACAATATGTATTTTTTTGTATAAATATCCACAAAGAATGTAACAGTTACAGTTTACAAAACTTAATTATTCTATTTTTTTAATTTGTTTGATCTGTTAACATGTTTTTAAATTTGCACAGGGTATAATACAGTTAACCCATACGTCGCAAAACGTCAGCATAAAACTTTAAATGGGGCATTGAAAAAAAAATTGTATTATATAACATTTGCAGAGGAAGGCGGAGGACAACAAACATAAATAAAAGAAGTCAAAGTTGAGAGACGTTGCAACAATCGAGGAAACAGAACAAGCACAAGAAACACGAAAATAGCAAACACAACATTCAACAATTAAGCATTAACGTATGAACCGAGAGTGGTATCAGGCGGACGGGTAAACAACAAACAAACGCCTTATATTATTTCAAAATGACCTTAACACCTTTTGTATGTGTACTTTTTTTCAAAACTTTGTTAAAAAATATTTTTAACTTGCTGAAAAAAGGTGTAAATGGTCCACCCTTTCTTTGTTGTCAATTTTAGTAATTTAGTTTCAGTAAATCTTTTCTGAAAGAATTTATTTGAAAATGTTTTCTTCTCTTCTCTTCATCCTTTCTTTAAAAGTTTTGTACTGTATTAGTCAGATTTTTATTGGTTAATAAATTTTAGGGGTTGTAGGAGCTAGTTTCTTGTTTATTTTGGCATATACATGTACTATACCATGTTCTTAGTAAAGGATTATTTATTGTGTAATTTTCTACCTTGTAAAATAGACTTGATTACAACTACTGCTTATTGTGCCCCAAGGATAAAAAATCAAATTGTTTCATTATAAAAAAAATTGAAAATTTGAAAAATTAAAAAATTGAAAAATGAAAATATAAATTAAAGAAAATGTTGAATTAGTGTGACTTTCAGATATAAAGTTTTTAGATAACAAAATCCTGCAGTTAAAAAAGGGAAAAAAATGCATGAAATGGTCCCTTTCCACAGAAATAAAAAAAGCTTACAATTTTTACCTTTCATTGTTAGAAAACACCCCAATCATTAAAATATTTCCAACACACACGTTCTCCAATGCATGTATTAGCCTTAATCACCATAAAAGGTAGGTAAAAATAGGTTGAGGATTTAGCCTGTCCACACACAAATACTCCAATGCATGTTTTATCCTAAATCACTCTTGAAGATTAATCAATTCATTAAACTGAAAAAAAAAACATGCACATAGTTGCTTTAACTGAATCACTTGTTAAAGTGGTCACAATTACAATATACTTAAAAACTGAATGCTAGACCAAACGTGTGTGTGACAATCAGAATGATAATATGTTGATTTCACTAATCATTTACTTATTAACATCAAATACATTTAAGTGCCCTCAAGGCACTTCACAATGTTCTAGGTATGTTAGAATATGATAATCTCCTTCTTCATGGTAAGTACTCTAAACTCGTACCTATCTATGAAGAAGGGGATTATCATATTCTTACATATACATAAATAATCCATACTTTTGCTATTATTCATTCACATATATTCTTAAATAAGAAACGTTTGTCAAGCAAATTTATTGAAGAATTTCTTCTTCATAATGTTGAAAATAAAAATGCATGATAGTATATCCCAGCTTCAGAATCTCTTGAAAACAATTATTTCCGATTAAACTATTCTCCAAATATGTTGGAACACTTTAGCTCGGAATCATTAATCACAACCATCCAAATATTGTATATCAAGTAATCCATCCGCACAAAAATACTTATTCTGTCTATTTTTATAATATAACACTTTTAGAAAATATATCTTTATTACTTCTAATAACAAAATACCGAGGGTACTGAAGAATGAAATCTAAAGAATGAAATCAGTCCGAAATTCTAAAGAATGAAATCAGTCCAAAAAATGTTACATGGACTGATCGAAATTATATGGAGGGAGGGGGGCGTGGCCTATTTTCATTGACAGCCTCTTTTCCGGATTTCGTCTCCGATATCGGTTCCGCCATTAGACAGCAGTCAAAACAAAAATGTCGTCTGGAAGGTTTGCTTCGCTGGTCGAGGAAAATTTGCAAGCTTTACAGGATTCAAAGGACTCAAAAAGTACCGTAAATGCCATGAAATATGCTGTTAAACTTCTCCGAGATTATCTGCAAGAAAAATCTTATCCTGTGGACTTTGACAACTGGTCAAATGGTCAAATGACGCCAAATTAAGGAGCTTTTATGCAGAAATACGAAACGCAAATGGAGAACTTTGTTTTGACATTGCAAAGAATCCTGACTTCAAATCATCCCATGACATGTTTCTTTCAATGTGCAAGCATACGATACATGAGGGTAAAGGTGCAGCCGTACACAAAGATGGAATAGAAACTTCGGATATTGCTAGACTTTATGCCTTTGCTTTTAGTGATGACAGTGCCGCAAGCTTGTTGTACAAGGTCTGGTTTGAAATCTGTCTTTATTTTTGCAGAAGAGGCCGTGAAAATCAACGTGATCTAACTACGGAAATGTTTGCTCTTGACATTGATTGTGATGGTGAAAGGTACATTTATTGAATCGGCTCAGAAGTAAACAAATTTAATCAGGGGAAAAAGGCTAAAGATAAACCGATAAAAACTTTGTGTGTGTATGAAACACATGACAGTCTTCCCCTGTTGAAAGCTATTTGAAATATGTGTCGAAAAGAAATCCAAATTCCAATTGTTTATTCCAAAGACCGAGGGAAGATTTCACTCCTAAAATGGATAAGTGGTATGAAAACAAACCGCTCGTTAAAAATAAATTAGGAACACTGATGGTTGAATTGTCTAAGCTAGCAGGATTATCGAAATTGTACAAATCACTGTATTCGTGCGACATCAATTACTGCTCTTGATCGTGCAGGATTGCAAGCAAGACACATAATGACTTTATCCGGGCATCGAAATGAATCATCTATTAAAAGCTCTAGGGACACAAAAACAGACCAAAAACGTGCAATCAGCAGTCTTGTACCTGGTCGATCAGCGAAATCAGAGACAGTATCCCGTCCATGCATTCCAACAGAGAATGTAGTCCGTCCGTCCGTTCAAACAGAAAATGTACCAGGTTTGTCCGTTCAGAAAGAGAATGTAGATTGTCTGTCCATTGAAACAGTGAGTAGTGCTATCAAGCCTAATGGCGTATCAGATGACATTGAATTTAATGACAATATTGACGATTTGTTATGCTTATCAGCGTCACAAACTGACTCGCTATTACAGGAAATCAAAACATCATGTGAAATGACTGTATGGCCGAACGAAACAGGGGATGATAACGTTCTGCAGGATATTTCTCATTCTCACAACATTGTTGCATCTCAGAGTACAATAAATGTTGGAAAAAAACAGTGACCGAAACAAACCAAAAGTGCTAAAACAGACAGTTCGTCAATATTCCGCCTGCTCCTTTAAATCCAGCACTTATGCCAACATGTCCGTTTGTTTTCAACAATTGTACACTTAATTTGTATATGAACCAGCTACAGTGAAAGTGAAACTAAAAAACTTGGCCGTTGTTTGAATACATTTCAAAATGACACATTCATACATGCATACACTCGTAAACTCGTACTTAATCGTGAAGAAGGGATTATCATGTTCTTACATATACTAAACGTGTAGAGTACGTAAAATTAATAATGGCATATATAATCTTCTCTTTAATAGTAGTGTAATATTAGCTATTTTTAACACGCAAAAATACGGAGACAAATATGTTTGATACATTTTATATAAGTCTTTAGAAATGTCGCTTCAATAGAAAAGGTACAAAGAAGATGAAATATTATCACCGGCTAATGAGCTAACAATAATAGATTTCTACTTGCAGCCTAAATCACAATGTAAGCTCCTTAAAAGATGGTAAATTAACTTATGTGATCCGATGATGGACAAGTAGTCAGATTTGTACATCTTGTTGGGTCGTCTATTTCAGTAATAGTTATCACACGAGGACGCAGTGGGTCTGTATAAGATCACTTCCATGGCCGGAGGCCGGAGGGGTGACCTTATACAGACACACCAAGTCCGAGTGTGATAACTAATTTACACCCAGCTAATTTATTAAGGGAAAGAAAGACGATAAACATTCTAAAAAATTGTTTCCATGCTTGAAATGTCATGAAATAAATATTTTATGCTATAATAATGATATAAATCCTTATTGTGCCCCACAAAGATTCTTTATATGCGATTTTTAACACCAAAAGTCCAGCGATTTCGTGGTGTAGAAGTTAGGGTAAAAGTCTAGTAAACGGACGACTCTGGTTCGAATCTTACTGTAGACAATGTCATTTTTCAACGTTTTAAAATCTTAATCTTTAAAAATTTTATGGATAGTAAATCATAAAATTTTACTCTACTAAGTCCAAAACAACTGAAAAGTTCTCAAAATCTGGCCTTGACAAAAACAAAAAAAGTAAAAATATCCATTGTTCAAACTGGGGTAAGATTGCTGGGGTGATCCGACTCAGATCACCCCAGTTAGAACAAAGGAGCTGGGATGTAATGACGGTGATAACACTTCACAGCTAAAATGACAATTTAAATACATAATCTATAATTTTAAGAAGATTGATCTAGGGACAGAATTAAACATCTTTACTGTACGGTACTTTATAAGTTGATAAAATTTGTGTCCAATCCAATTGTGAAAAAAATTGATACCAGGTATCTCTGTTTTTAAGGAGTTCACACTGTAAGCGCTTTAGCTTTGAGTATTGTATTTGCAGTGTTTTGTGGGTGTGTAGAGTCTTTTACTGTTCTTGTTTTTATCCTGTCTCTGGACTTTGATTTATGTAATTTTGTGCTTTGTTCCTTCGGTATTCTACTGCCGTTGTTTTGATACCATAAAATATGTAAAATACGATAAAAACGTAACGTAACGTAATATTGAGTACTCCAGTGAGTCGTTCACATCTTGAACTGATTATGTGTCACAGTGAAATTGACATAAAGTAGTATCGTAAATCAAATGATCTTTTAAAAGATTTTAGGAGACTGAATTTAATTTGCTCCAACACTTGCATTATGTTAATGTAATCTCCTTTATTACAAAAGACTATTTTTTCTGACCTTTTAAACCCAAAAGCAAGATGAATAGCTTCTTATATGACAGCAAATCAAGGATCGGGATATCTTTTAAGAATGTAAGACGTAGTGTCTTTCTTCGATTTAACCGCAGCGAAAAGATAGAATAAGACGAGAGAAATAAAAACAGATCTTTGATTTTGATCGAATTCAAATTGGCTAATTCTTCCATAAAATGCCATGTGTCAATGTTTTGTAGCTTTTCATGCAGAAGCAAAGTCTCCACCCCTTTTTACACACTTTCCATTTTGACGTCACGCCATTTGTCATGTTTCATACTGCTTATGATTGATAAAATAAAAATTACAATACTTTGTCATTACCGAGTTAAGTGGAATGCACATGAGCTCTTCTTAACTCGGTCGTCCTATAACGGAAGAGCAAATATCTTGTTTTATCCTATCAAAATCAGAAATACTTACGACAATGTCTGCAAAATCGAGTACACCTTTTCGATAGACAGGAGTCAATACAAAGTTTTGGTTGTTTTAACGCCATTATTTTACACTCTTTCGTATCATCATCCTCTCAAACAGCTGCATGAGCAAAGACAAGACAACTTGCTGTTAACACAATAAAGTACAATGTGAACAATAACTAAATACCGAGGTTACTGTGAATTTATTCTCTGCATATGCGCATTTCGACAACTTATGTCTCTTCAGTGCAGATAAAATCTAAACGATTGGAAGACCATTACCTCAAAAAAGTGTTCAAAAACTAATAGAGAATAAATAACCAATATGACCTAAATGTAAAGCCAAATTCAGCTAAGGACAGAGCTTTGCATGAGGGAGATACTCGTGTGAAATGATGTAATAGTTTCTTGAAAAAAAGTGTCGTCATCAGATAACCAGGCTAATATAAAGTCATTTTTACATTTCCGAGTTTTATCCAGAGTTAGACAAATGTGTTGTTTAATAATCGAACGGAGGGGTGGAATATTTTTATTTTTTATTTTGACATTTTTTATATAGGTTATTTTGTAGATTTTACGAAGTTTTGATTTATAATGTTCCAAATGATTTGATTTGATCTACACTTACTAGACATAATATGCAGAAACTGAATTTTCAATAACTTCGGAATTTTGTTATTTATTACTACTGCGCCGCTGCCCCTGCTTGCGGACTGTTATTCGCCGGGGTTTTTTCCAGCTCAGTAGTCAACACTTCGGTGTTTACCCGAAAATCGATCTATTTGGAAAGTGGTAATATCTAAATTTTAGAGATTTTTTATTTAAAAACTTGTATAGCTTCTTCCTTAACTGATTTTGGCGTTTCGTTCGGCTTCTTTTAGATAAAGTTTCCTCTCAAATTTCTAAAGGTTTTGGTTTATGGTCTTCCAAAGTAATTTGATTTAAGCTACATCGAAGAGACTAAGTTGTCAAATTGGCTTTATGCAGAAACTAAATTTACGGTAATTTCGGTATTTTGTTATCCTTTTACAATATCTGGAGTAAAACATTACAGAAGAACAACAACCTCTACTGGATGTGAGAAAAAATTGAAAAAAAAATAGATCTTTGCGTACAGTTAACATAAAGTTTCAATGCGAACCAAAAAAACCACAAAAGCAAATAAAACAAAAAAAAAAACAAAACAAAAAAAAAAAAAAAAAAAAAAAAAAAAAAAAAAAAAAAACAAAGCAAAGCAAAACAAAACAAATAAAACAAACAAACAAACAAACAAACAATCAAACAAAACGAAAAACAAAAAACAAAAATATTTCCATCCATCATGTAACAATGAAAGCCCAGGTAATTTATTTTTATAACTTTTTGTCTGCATTGAATATTTTGTTATCCTTTTGATCGTTTTAAAATTTGAACAAGATCCCGGTCAACACAACCTTTATAATCACTTCAAAGCACTTAGTTGTCTTATTTTTCTATTGTTTTTCAACTGTCGTTTTGAATACAAAAATACATGTACTAGATATATTTCATTTCTGTTGGCTGTTTTCTTGTTCTGTAAATGAATATCTACATACTATACAATAAAATTTGTATAATATCCATGATGAATATAGTTGTGTTTTAAGAAAGAACTATATTGGCTCTTCACACTTTTACCTCGTGTTTTTTGGTGTCCTACATTTTGCACATGATCTACAAAGATAAGATTTATTCTTATGTATAGTCTGATATTTAACAAGAAACCAATTTTATTTAAGCATTCCAAAACTTATACTGCTAAATGACTTTCAACCTCTATTTTGACTTGTATTAACAATTTCAATATTTCAATGAACATACTATGGAAGCTGGACATGAAAATATACCTACCCTATCAACTATTTCAATATTAACTTGAAGTGTGTTTTTGAAACAAAAACGAATGTCTCCTCCAATACGCTTTTTGGATATTTGTATTTTTATATTTTGCCATTGCATTTGAGTATTACTAAATTTGGTTGAAATCCAACAAAAACTGTGGGAGAATTAGCGTCCACAAAGTTAATTTAGCAAAATTCTATTTCCAAAAGGGGCATAACTCTCACAAAAATTGGCCGATCAACCCGGCCAGACAATATGCACAACTAACCATGATATGTCAACAATCCTTTTAAGTTTGTACGAAATCCTATGGAAAATAAGAAGCTTAGGTATCCACAAATTTTGTGACAGACGGACGAATAGACTGACGAACAACAGACGCAAAAGACAAAAACAATATGTCCCCATTGAAAGGGGGAGACATAATTAAACAGATTGTACACCTCCCCCTTATTTTGTCGCTGTCACAAAGGTTTTTTTTCAATTATATTTTATTCAATGTTTGTCTTTCCAACCAGGAAGTTATTGGAAGCAATAATAACTTGAAAGGAACATTTCATGCCATCTAAACCAACGTTTAACAGATAAGCTGCTTGATATGTTTTAGACATTTGGAGCTACATGGAATTCAAGTATAACCTGACTATGCCATGCTTCCCTCTTTGATTAACCTGATAAGCATCAAATATTCTCGATTTCATTTAATGGTCAGCTTTGAACCAAACTTTCCAATTACGTAGATCTTACTTAAGATAAAAAAATGTATTTTCCCGTTCAATTTTTTTTATAAGCGATTCCCTTTTCTTTTGGTTATATTCAAGTTAATTTCTTCTGTATTTATATGTTCTTTTAAGGTAGAATGCATTTCGTAATTCCTGTCATGGAATCACTATTCTGTAGAGGTAAGCATTCAGTTTTATTATGAATAAGTTTTTCCTGGTACCAGTATATGTATGTGATATTGATGATTTGTTAATTCCATAAATAAATTATTCAAGTTATTCAAGCAATAAATGTTGAATAATGTGAAGGGACTAAACTATTATATTTTTTTTAATGCAAAATTGAAGTCATATGTAAATACTTTAATGTATGATACGACTTAGATTCCTCCTTTAAATATGTTAGTAGCACTTAAAAGACTGTTTGTCTAAAATTTCTTTATTTTCAGTCTATATGCCGAAAAGTTTTATGCTATATGTTTGCACATGTTGTCAAAAATGCCGTATGGGCTCCTCCCAACGCTTTCAAAACATTTTTTCATCTAAGTAGGACTAAATCGGATTTTCATTGTTATTCTTTTTTATTAAATCTAAGTTTAGTTTTGGACAAAATAGATTCGATGTTCTGTCTGTGAACTCATGACTTGGGTCAACAAAGTAATTCAATTAGGCATTTTCTATTTGTAATCTTTCCTGGTTCCTATGGTTTGGATGATATTTTGACATAAGAACATTGTTCTCAGTTTAAAAATTGCCCACCCAAAGACGCCCCGAGTGTCGATCTTCTTGAAAGCAAAATATAGCGGAATACAAAAAGTGCGCATTTTGAAAAGTCTATTAGATTTAGAAGAAACTTCGGTTTGTGCATTCACATTCACAGAAAGAGTCGATCATATTCTTTAAATACAGAGTAAAAGATTACGTATCGTGATTTTGTAAGAGATCCAATTTTAAACATTACGCACCTAGAATTATATTTGTTACAGGAAAGACATGATTCAAAGCATGTATAAGGGTAGACTTTTCTCATTTACATTTACTCTATATCCATTCATTTTTATGTGTCACTTGTACTATACATTTTTAATCAAAAATGTAAATATGTAAAGACCAAATGCATTTTGATGCAGATTTTCTCAAAAGTTTCAATGCGGTTTTGCAAGAAATTATAATTATAATAAGAAACTCACTTCCGGCAATATAACCACTATAAATTTAATCTAAAACAATCCTAGCCTCTGAAAAATTGTTGCATTTCTTTTCTTTATCATACACTTTTACTGTGATACTATTAAACCTGAGAATCAAGAATGAATAACGTAAATGACTAGTCTTAACTTAATTATATCTAGCGTTAAACATAATTTTTCTCATCCCGAAGAATTTTCTCCAATCCTGAAATATGATTATGCCTAACCTTAAATATTATTATTCCTAGTATAAAACAGTATTTTTCGTTAGCATGACTAGCTTTAAATAGCCAAAAATTGACTTTAGTTCAAGCTAGGAATAATGATATTGTGAGAGCCATAACTGAAGTGTAGTTAAATATATTTTGCTAGGCAAAAGTTTTTGAATTCAAGGCTATAAATAAATATTTTATGCTAATCATGTTCATTATTCAAGTTATTCATTTTGTACGCTAATACCACGGCAAACACACGGTCACTTAAAGTCACGTCCGTCTATATTTTCACCGTCGGACTGTATTAAGTTGTGATAACTTGTGTCTAATCCTAATAAATATGTTCAATCTAATCTAATCACCGTCGGATCGATCCGCCGACAAAAAGGGCCATTTTTGCCCCGCAAAGTTGCCGAAATACTGCACGAAATTTGATATTTTTTCTCCAGAATCTTAAAAAAAAACGAGAATCCCTCTGCGGATGGGCCAATGATTTCATATTTTTCTTTGGTGCTGTCGTACGACATATCATCCGAAATTGACTTTCGAACGAATGGACCTTCGGTTAAATGGCCCTTTTGGGCCCATGGACCTTGGGACTAATGGACTTTCGGACCAATGAACTTTCGGACTATTGCGCGGTCCTCAGAATTTTCACTCATGTTCTACTGTACCTTTATTTTCATGAAGAAGACATGTTAGAACCTCATCTACTCGATTTAGTATCGTGTGCCAAAGCCAAACATACTGAAAATTTCGCCATTATCCGAGTTCTCAGTTTTAATATTATTATTGTGAGATTGTCTTTCTGTCTGTCATACTGTCCCGTTGTGATTCTGTGAAAATGTGCGATCGTCTTATTATACCAAAAACCATTTTGTATTTTAAGAGAGATTGTCCTTCTGTCTGTCATACTGTCCCACTTTGATTCTGTGATAATGTGCGATTGTCTTTCTGTCTGTCTTATTGTCATTCCCTCGCTACTCTGAGCTAAAGGTGAGATCATTCTCTGTCGTACTGTTCCTTTGCCATTTTTTTTAAGGTGTGATTACATTCCTGTCCATTGTACTGTCCCTCTGCCATTCTGTGAAATTGTCTTCTTGTTTGTCATACTTGTCCAAGCAATTATGTATTTAAAGAGAGTTGTCCTAAACGCATCCCTTATCATCCTGCCGTTTATGTGAAATTGTTTTCTGTCGGTAATTCTGCCATCTCCGAGTCATTCTATAGTTTAGCAAGTATTTTTCGCGTCTGTTATACAACAGTTCCTGCAATTTTGTATTTTAGTGAGAATCTTTCCGGCCTCCCCTCGCCATTCTGTTTTAAGATGAGATTGTCTTTCTGTTTGTCATACAAACCTCCATGGTCATGCTTGATTTAAGGCGAGATTGCTTAGATCACTGTCTGTCAAATTTTCCTCTATCTTTCATTGTATATTTAAGTTGAGATTGTCTCCTGCTTGTGATATTGTGTCTAATGCTGTATTATTGTATTTAAGTTGAATTTGCCCTCCTGTTTGTCTTATTATTCCATAATTCAATATTTTAAATAGCATTGCTTTCTAGTCGGGCAGCCCCNNNTTGCGCTTTTCTTTATGAATGGTGAGATTGCATTTGTCTGTCACACTGTGTCCACCATTCTATGTGATTTCCTTCAGATCTGTTACACTATCCACCTATAACTCTTTAGGGAACGTGTGATTGCCTATCTGTTTGTCATACCCTACTCGTCATTACATACTGACGGTGGTTTTACTTTTCTTTTGGTCATACTGTCCCCCCTCCCCCGCCATTCTATATTAAAATTTAGATTGGCTCTCTGTTGGTCACACTGTTATCCGAAATGCAATTTTGAAGGTAAAATTGCCTTTCTCATTGTTTCTGTTGGTCATACTGATCCCCCCGCCATTCAATATCAAAAGTGAGAATGCGTTTTTGTTGGTCATACTGTCCCCCTCCATTCTATATTTAAGGTAAAAATTACCTTTCCGTTGGTCATACTCTCACCTCCTCCACTCTATATTACAGGTAAGATTGCTTTTCTGTTGGTCCAACTCTTCCCCGCCATCCTTTAATAAAGGTGAAATTACCTTTTCTATTTATCATATAGGTCCCCGCTATTCTATATTAAATGTGGAATTACTTTTCTGTTGGTTATACTTTCCCTTCTATTATTCTATACTAAAGTTGAAACTGCCTTTTTATCGGTCAGACTGTTCAGCGCTATTCCTATATTAAAAGTAAGATTGCCTTTCTATTGGTCCTTCTGGTCCGTGCCATTCTATATGAAAGGTGAGATTATTTTCTTGTCGGCCATACTGCCCCCGCCATTCTCTAATGAAGGTGAGATTGCTTTCTGTTGCTTATACCGCCCCTCCCCTTTCCTATCATTCTGTATTTAGGTGAGATTACCATGTTGTCTGTCATACTTTCATCCCCAACCTATATCTGTCGAAGATAAATTGTCCTCTGAGTCCTGTTAACAACCATTATTTTTAAAGGTGAGAATGCCGTTCTGTTTGTTATACTGTCAACACATGCCTTGGAGTCTTTCATACAGTCCTGTTCGGAAAGATTTTATATTAAGGAAATAGTATGGTGAAATTAAATCAATCTATAATTTTAAATTTATACCATAAATAGAAAAGGCAAATGGTAAAGGAACAAATTCAGCTAAAATTATTGATAGTTTCAAAATATTATATATTTTTAAAAAAGGATATGGGAAAGGCTCTCTTGGACTTTAACCTTTGTATAACATGGAAATTTTACGTGGAAAGAAATTTAAATTTTGCAATCAAATGAAATTTTGCTAAGTGACCTTAAATAAGCCAATGAAGCCTTAAATGACTATAAAATTGGGTGCAATGCGGTAAAATATATCACAAAGTGACAATGGGTAAAAACCAGAGAAATCCAAATTAATTTTACGAATTTCAAAAACCTCACCTTCCTACATCCTTAAGGTAAAGTTGCCTTTCTGTCTGTTCCATGTTAATATCTTGAACAAAAAGCCAAATTCTTGTTTTCTCATATTTACGTGAACTTTTTAAAAACATATCTATAAGGTATCAACAGTTAACATTCTTTAACTGATATGTATAATATTTTTACCTAATATGAATTATGCTTAAAGATTATTAAAAAAATCTAAAATCGTTTTAAACAAATAAACTTAAGTGGCATTTTAAAAGAATTCGTATAGTATATATGTATATATCTAACGAAAGGATATGGAGTAAATGTTATATATATAAGGATATATGTTTAAAGTAAACCAAGTGCATTTGATAATTATAAAATTTGTTCAGTTTACTTTGTCTTTTCTAATTAGTTTTTTGGTTATGAATCTGACTATTATCATCTATTTTGAACAGACATTTAAATGCAGTATTTAAATGGATAGACAAAACAGTGAAATATATGTACCGAATCTGATCGCCTTTATCATGTGTATGAAACAACAAAAACGACATGAGAAAAGAAAGAAAATGGGGTAAACGCCAAGGAGACAACTTCCCATATCCAGGTTAAAACGACTCAAAACTAAGCATCTAGGGTTCACCATACGGTCTTCAACACAGTGAGGAACCTCACACCATATAGCAAGCCCTAAATGGCCACAAAAAGTAAAAAAAGCAAATAAATCAATGGAAACAAACCACACCCAATAACCCGAATATCAAGAAACTGAAATTTTATAAGAAGATAAGGGCAAGTCTTCATTTAAATCCAGTGTTTACGGTCTTCATTTAAATACAGTGTTTACGGTCTTCATTTAAATCCAGGGTTTACGGTCTTCATTTAAATCCAGTGTTAACGTTCTTCATTCATTCTTCATTCAAATACAGTGGAGAAATATCGTAATCCACGATCAAACGGAAGGATATATTGTTTCTCCAATGACTTTTACTGTGTTTCGAGCGCAGATTCAATGGTTCTGCACGGTTGTCAACGTTGGTCGCGCTGTCTGAAAGCCTAGTAACGATGACGTCACAATAGACTTTATGAATGAAATGAACCGTTGCAGGAAACGTCACGTAGAAATTTAACCAACGTGTGGATTAAAAATAATACGTATTTTTAACCAACTTGGTTAACACGCTAAGAATTGGAGAAATATGATTAAAAAGGGAGTAGAAATATCACATGTTTCCTTATCTCTGAGTATGTCAACACGAAAGATAAAGAAATGTTATAACTTTTTTGTATAAAAGTACTAAATCTTGGCAAAATTATCTGTATTTGCTCATATATAGCTGTAATTATTCCTTCCTTTAAAGTACAAACGATAAGACAATTATGTAACAAAGTTATTGTTGCCAAAATTTCTTGTTTAAACATTTGTTTTTATACTTAAATATTTAACCACACAAATTTTATTACTCTGTATCTACGCCAAAACTTGTAACATGACATTCATTTATATAAAGCTTTGTCAAGAAAGAAAGATAGTATTAGTACTAATTACAAAAGTACTGCAAAAAGATACAATTGAAAGAAAAGTGTATGGAAATATGACGTCCTGGATGATGAAAATTTCCATGCCTTTGTCTGTAAAGAATCTGCACATTTTTAAAATAAAAGATAAATGTGGCCATTTTGACAACGTATATATCTTTCCTGCAAGTCAAATTAAAACATTTGGAAATCCATATACCAAATTATGTGCGAAAGCCGATGGAGAACAAATTTCCAATAGCACCTAAGAAAAGCCAAGGTCAGCTGAAGTCAAGCAATTTATAAAGGAGATACTCCTTAGTTTTTAACAATATTTCTAAAATTTAGATATTCTCCCTCATGCAAAGCACTGTCCTTAGCTGATTTTGGCTTTACATTTAGATCACTTTGGTTATTTGTTCTCTATCAGTTTTTAAACATCTTTGAGTTTATTGTCTTCCAAATGTTTAGATTTTATCTGCACTGATGAGACATAAGTTGTCGAAATGCGCATATGCAGAAAGTAAATTCACANNTAATTTCGGTATTTAGTTATTTGTTACCACTGGGTCGATGCCACTGCTGGTGGACTGTTAGTCCCCGAGGGTATTCACCAGCCCAGTAGTCAGTACTTCGGTGCTGACCCGAAAGCCGATTATTTTTGAAACCTTATAATATCTAAAATTTTGTAAATTTTATTGAAAACTAACGAGTATCTCCCTCATGGAAAGCTCTGTCCTTAGCTGATTTTGGCTTTACATTTAGATCACTTTGGTTGTTTGTTCTCTATCAGTTTTTAAACATCTTTGAGTTTATTGTCTTCCAAATGTTTTAGATTTTATCTGCACTGATGAGACATAAGTTGTCGAAATGCGCATATGCAGAAAGTAAATTCACAGTAATTTCGGTATTTAGTTATTTGTTACCACTGGGTCGATGCCACTGCTGGTGGACTGTTAGTCCCCGAGGGTATTCACCAGCCCAGTAGTCAGTACTTCGGTGCTGACCCGACAGCCGATTATTTTTGAAACCTTATAATATCTAAAATTTTGAAAATTTTATTGAAAACTAAGGAGTATCTCCCTCATGCAAAGCTCTGTCCTTAGCTGATTTTGGCTTTACATTTAGATCATTTTGGTTATTTGTTCTCTATCAGTTTTTAAACATCTTTGAGTTTATTGTCTTCCAAATGTTTAGATTTTTTCTGCACTGATGAGACATAAGTTGTCGAAATGCGCATATGCAGAAAGTAAATTCACAGTAATTTCGGTATTTAGTTATTTGAAAATGCTAGAATATTATCAGTCAGATAAATTGTTATATATGTTTTTTTTACAAGTATAAGGAGAATTTGCTGGTATGTATTCCTAAGATAAACAAGAAAAAAATTAACATTGTCGGAGTCGAAAATGGGTTCGAGTTAAGACCTTTCTTTCACACTGTTTTGCCGAATTCATTCAAAGCGACAGGCAAATGAAATCAAAAAACTTGAATCTCCTTTGTGGAACAGCATAATGGTTCTTTGCTAAACATTGATTCTAAATGACGAAAATAATATATTGGTTTATTCAAAAAGTCGTTGAGGAGAGTTACTTTATGAACCGATATAGACCGATAAGAATATAACGGACAGGTAGTTAGGTAACATAAGCGGGCAACCACAGATAATGTCATAGAGTACCACTTGACATCATAGAGGTGTCTGGGAAGTAATTGAAGCGAATATTCTCTACAGGAAGTGTTATTCTATGATTTTCAGGGATTTAGAGTTCAAGGAAATCACCTTACCGTACATGTATTAAAATGGCTTGTGGTTAGTAATAGTATATTATTACTGCTTCTAGTTAACTTGACCAGAATTTGTAATATAAAGCTCATCTAGCCTTTTTTAAATATTCACACTATTAATTATCTTTTATTACATTAGATATAAAATTACATTAGAAATCCATTTCCATAAAAGGCATGCACACATCCGTTGTTAATATATTCATTATTCATTCTTCTATTTACTATGGCCATGAATGATGTAGAAAATACAGTAATTTGGAGACATTTTTATTATCAAACTAAGTAGAGAACAATGAAAGTCAAAATGAAAAAAGGCACTATTGTTTGAATACCTGTATTTTTTGGTCTAAATCAAAATACGCCAGCATTTACCTTTATCAACTCCAAACAATATTGGCATAGGCAATATCCAATGACTTATGAATTGGCTAATTTAACTGTATACCCTGTAGGAAATAAGATAGCTAGTTCATGGAAAAAAGATATTGAAATAACATGCAAACTGGCTAAAGAAGCTGGCCCCAAGAAGGAATGATGATGACTATATCAACTGAGATGATAATGAAGATTTTTCTTGCATCCATTCCAAGATAACATATTCAAGTCCGAGAAAACAAACTAATTTGATGATTTGTGCCTTGTGGATTAAAACAATGTGACGAATTGTTTTCCAATTCCCAGGTTTGTGCAGGTACGCAAAGCATCTCAATATTTCCATAAATTTTGTGTGTTCTAAATTTGAGGCTTTTTGGACTTTGGCTCTTGACAATTCTGTTCGGTAATTTTGTTGTTATCCCCATTCAATTGAAGTATATTTAATTTATATTTAGTATAAACGGGACATAAACTTTCTTTTTTACTTTGTTTTTGTTGCGTTTGGTGTATTTTAACACCTTTTACAGTCCAATAAAATTAAAATGATAACAGGAAACACCTACAATGGCCGAAAAGCACAAAGTCACATGCAACAATGTATCAAGGAACTGCACAACAAAAACAAAACAACAAATAAAAGACATGAGTTAACACCGATAGGAACTTTACTCGGGACAGCCGGCCTTGGTTCCCACACTAGCAAAAGCCAGCGGTAGGGTTTAACGGTTTATGTGTACTCAAAACTCCCCTTTTTTATCCCGTTTCCCTTTAGCATAATAAGCATACGAACAACACTCAAAGCAAGTCGACTACTAACTACACGACCACAATCTTGAAAAGGAAAAGGACAAAACGTAATTTTGAAAGATGGGTCAAGGAGTGCTCGCTGCTAAACTACCGGTTAGCTTAAGGAGCCCAGTGCTATTGTAAAACATTGTCGGAATACGGAAGAAAAATCAAACTCTAAACTTCAAGTTTGGTAAAGATTAATAATCCATTAAAGTAGATATCAGCAGTATCAGTGAATGGCCTGTATTCGTGTAAAGCTCTCAGGTCATTGGATCCAAAATCTAATTTAACAGACAATAGACACATATCCTTTCGATATCCCCTATAACGTAAAGAATGTAAATTACGTCGTAGTTTTCTGGATTTTAATTAGTTTATTGAATTTTGTTACAACATTTGCGTAAAATCCAGGATGAAAAATATCCTTAGTAATAAGCTGTTTGCGAGTGTCATCATACTTTTGATATCAAATGTTCATATCTTCTATGAAACTTTTTAAATGCATTTACAATATGCACACATCTTTGTTTGTATATTTTGATATCAAAAGTTCATATCTTCTATGAAACTTTTGAAATGTGTTTAAGATATACACACATCATTTGTTTATATATTCATTATAAATACTTCTATTTTACTACGTACGGTCATGAATGACGCAGAAAATACGGTAATTTGGATACATTTTATTTATGAATTTTCTTTTCTGTGCCGTGCTCGCGTTGTGTTTCCGATGTTACCATTGTCCTTGGATTGTTCGTTTTGGAGTGACGGCCAGAACCGGAGGGTTGATCTTATACAGGTATCAAACCACCAATTCAACCAATCAGAGTTGGAACGAA
>MJUU01047819.1:101273-123407 GCA_002080025.1 Modiolus philippinarum | reverse complement strand
AGCTTATAAATGGATAAAACCAGAGAATTCCGAAAATCTGACAGAAATACAAAAATATGACCAGCGAACATCCCTAAGACACAAATAGGCCATGTTAAAAAAATCCTTGTGCAATAATGTTTTTCTCCATGGAAGTAAAGCTACTCAAATTGAGTAAACACATTGTTAGAATGTTTGCTACAACACTTTTTAGGAGTTATATTGACGCTCCGACAAATATTTTTTGAATTGCCGGTTTTATGTCGGAATGTACAAATACGTTTGGACATCGTGCTTGTTTTAAATAACTTAAGTCTATAGGTTTCATTTAGATCATTCATACAAGTAATAATAGTGTAATGTTTGTCTTTTATAATGATATTTTTATAAGTAGTTTTTTGCTTGAGTACATGTTGCTTTTATAATAACATTTTGCCGTGAAATATATTGCAGTTTGAATGATGCATGTTTCTGCATTTTTGCATAGTGCTTGTAGCGTTCATTAGCTGCGGTCACAAAGTGCATTATGACTAATGCACGATGCATCTTACGGTTTGGGGATTGTACATGTTGCGTTCATAAATTGCATTGTGGTAAAGTGCATTTTGCGTTCGTAAAATTCATTTGCGCAAGTTGCAGCTGTGAATGAGACTTGTGATTACAAGTATTTTATTAAACTCGTCAGTTGTATTTAGGATGGTTTAAGAGCCCTTTTTAAGTTACATTCTGAAATCACTTAATTATTGCAGCATGTGGTTAGTTGCCTAACTTTTACTTACATTTAGAAAGATTTGATGGAAAATATTATTGCTTCAATTTGTATGACATGTTATAAACCAGCCGGTGAGCAAAGTCAATAATGGCGTCGATTCTCCAAACATTGTCACGTGACTTTCTGATACGAAAATTGTGCATTTTTGTCAACAACGACCACGAATGGAATTTGTAAAAATACGACGATTTCTACTGAAATACTTGTTGAAAATCAGAAACGTACATATTCTTCAGATTTCAACAAAACGATAAACTAACTTTGGGAGTGACAAAATTGTAAGAATCGGTAAATATTTAACGCAAACGGTCGTGACTTCGAAGGGTGATTGTAAACACGCCGAACAAAAATTAGCAATATATCTTTTAATATGTCGAATGATGGGAATTCCCTGAACGTGACAATTCTTTATTATATTTATTAGCTTTTTTTATTAAAATTTTTACAAATCATTTGTTACACGTCGATTGTGTCAATTGGATTCTTTGGGCGTGTTTGTTACAAAGGGAGGTAATTCTTCTTGTCAACATATCGTCGAGAATAATTTAGATTTCTGAAGTTTGTTGGAACGTATATTGTGCAAAACTTTATGTAAATATATATTTGAAGCATGTATCTCATTATAATTAACAACAGAAAATATTTTAACTAGTTAAACAGCTGTTGGGAAAAGGGGGAGGGGAAGGCATCAGAGTGAATTAAAATTCTGAGTGAACATGAAATATCAACATTCAAATCGGATTTTTATTAATTCCACTTTTTATTAGTCCCAGATTCCACAGATCCCACATCTAATATACTGTATTTTACTCTTTGGGAGGGATTCTGGGTGATGAACTCAACATTTGTTTGTCAAATATTTAAAAACAAATAAATCCTGCAAAGTGTTTGATGTTATCAAAATGTTGTACTCAGTATTTTTATAGATTACAGCTCTCATTTGGAGAGTTCTTGAACATGCAAGATATCAGAACAAAAAATTGCCATTGTAATTAAACATTTGCTGATGTTGATCAGATCTGCCCAGAAACTAAATAGTGCTACAATAAATAAAATGTAGCACATAAAGAGTACCTAGAGTATCTGATGAATATTGTTTTCTGAAATAGTAATATTATAAATAAAATACAAAAAAGTATAGCATACCCACATTGGAGTATCATATTCCCTATAACAGATACATGTACATACAACTATAACAAAAAAAATTGACATGCATGTCCACATAAACACCCTAAGGAGTGAGACAGGATAAATCTACATACTGGTAAATATATTAGTAAAAAGGTAATGTTGAAATCAGATTTATGGACATTGCGACAGAATTTATTACACATATTTTGAATATAGAATATAAGTTAAGCCTAACATGTTTAAGATACATGATGGAGGAATAACAACCAAAATTAAATGAAAATGTCATCAAACAACCTGCAACAAAACTGTGAAACAATCTTGGAAAGGGCAATTGTTGATTCTTTGAGATAAGCTTAATTTTCTTCTTTTTGTTAATAATAGAGTACCAAAAAGTTGAAGAAATGCAGCATATATACATGTAGACAATGAATACTATGGGCTCTTAAAATTGTAATGCAACATCTTCTTATGAATCCATCTTTTGTTAATACATATGTATATAGAATATTAATGCACCACCAGAGTTGAAGAAAAAACTTAGCTTGGCTTACATATGTGAACATTATATCTTTGTTCTGAAATAGGTAAACAAAAATTGACTGAACGGCGCCATATTTGTTGGTAAAGGTAAACAAACAATGAATGAACGGCGCCATATTTGTTGGTTTCTTTGACCATCAAGGGTAAACTATTATATAAAACAATGCACATACCAATATTAATCTTATTGGTTGTATGACAGTTTTGTGCTAAAGATATACAAACTCAGATTCAGATAGTAAGTGTTTTAGTTAACTACAGGATAAAATACATTAGTGATGGTGTTAATTTTCATTCTTTAGTGTAAGATATTTTATTTTACCAGTTGCATTGCTGCTGTCATAAATTGCATTTTGGCAAAATGAATTCTTCGGTTATAAGCAGCATTTTTAATTTCTGTATGATACATCGGCAAACGAATACCGAAGCAAGAAAAAGGAAATGGAAAATTCTAGAATCATAAATCCAAAATCACGGCAATTCACATCCAACACGAATTGAGACACTATAACACAGACAAAACAAATGACCTAAAAATGAACAATATACATGTTACTGTCGTAAGTGGCATTTTAGTAGTGATCAGGTTGGAATTATGGGCGTTACGTTCATTACTTGCATATTTGCGATGTGCATGTTTAATTCAGAAGTCTCCTTTCGGAAAAATGCACGCTGCTGTCATGTTATTGTATGACATTGTGCACGGTGCATCTTTCTGTCATAGTTGCATTTTGGGGTCTTCAAATACATGACTTGCTTTTTGACATCTTGGATGATGTTGCGTTCATAGATTTCATTTTTGCAAGGTGAATGTTGCGTTCATAACTTGTAATTTTGCATTTCGAGTTCACAAATTTCATATTGACAATAATGTTCTTAGCAGAGTTATAACCTGATATTGTGCACAAGACGTCTCATTCTAATGAGTTACAATTTGGCATGGAATATGCTGCGATCATAAATTGCAATTTGGCATGGGATATGCTGCGATCATAAATTGCAATTTGGCATGGGATAGGCTTCGATCATAAATTGCAATTTGGCATGGTGTTTTTGGCATTTATAAGTTTCATTGTGAAATTGCAGTGCTGTCATCTTGCTAACTTTTTTGCATGTACAGTGAAGTGTATAAAAAATACCATTGCTTCAATTGGCTTTACACGTTTTAAGCATTATACCATCTTTGTTGTTCTGGAAACAGGAAAAACAAACGATAGCTAGACGCCACGATTTCTGGCAATAAAGAAATTCAAAGTTTTGCACTATAATATCATACATACATATATTTCACATATTTTCTAATTGCATTTTCCCTTTTTTTTGTTATGTTGTTTTATTGTATTTTATTTCGCATATGATTTTTGATACCTATTTACTTCTATATCTGAACAATTATTTTTAAAATTTTGCTCATGCATGCTATATTTAACTTTACATTGCACAACGTTGATAATGGGTTTTAATTTTAAAAGGGCCAATGCTCAGCATTCGTATAAACTCGTAAAAAAAGTATGTCTGATAAGTTATGTATGTTCGAAATGTGAACGTTTTAGTGTTTTGGAGTGTAAATCCCAATTTAATACGTTTGATGAAAATTTTTAGATGAAAATAACTTGTTTTTTGGCGTTTTATTATCATCCACCACCAAAGAAGGGCGTTAATGTCAAAACATTTACTTATGTTGGTATTTCTTTTATCACTTTGTTGCTTCTACCTTATCTATTTACTTGTTGCTTACCATTTTCTTTTTACTAACTGCTTTCTCTTTTCCTTTTATTTGTTACTAATTCCTCTAATTCTTCGACCTTTTACTAAAAGGTAAAGGTAAAATATATTTAGGTTAAAAATCAATAAGTTAAGATTGTGATTAAAAATTTCATATAATTTAAAAACATATTAAATTTTGACCCCATAAATATTTCATCACAATAAAAACTTGTGTCGATCTCATCAACCAAGGATTCACCATTTACTTGTTCCACATCCTTTTCATTTCTATTCTTATTTACCCAAAGCCTTTTTCTTGTTTCACCCTTTAATAACTCTTCACCCTTTATTTACTGCTAATACTTTGCCAATTTCTTATTGCTAACCGTTTGCCTTTTATTCAATACCAACCCTTTGCCTTTAATTTGTTGTTAGCCATCTGCCTGGCACTTGCTGTTAATCTTTTCCTTTTTATTTGTTGCTACTAGTAATTCTTTATACCTATATTTGGTGCTAATCATGTTGCTTAGCCTTTACCCTTTTTGCTTGTTGTTTTATTTTTTACTGAGAGAGTCCATTGGTGGAAATTGACAACTTTTAAGCCTGATCTTCTTATAATTTTAACACTCGAATTTAACACTTTTTTCTCAGAAACTGTAACATCTGGTGAACTGATCTATAGTCTGAATAAATAATGCATGGTCCTCTGGTTACGATGAACGAAACCAGTGGTAAGGTGAGCGATACAGGGTCATGTTAATGTGAGCCTTTTGTTACTTGTCGCTTACCCTTTCCTTTTTTCTTGCTGTCTTTACTTGTTGCTTGTTGTCAACACTTTGCCGTTTCTTGTAGCTTGTTGCTAACCCTTTGCCATTTCTTGTTGCTTGTTGCTGACCCTTTTTGCTAACATTTTGTCTTTTACTTGTTTCTTTAAACTAAACGCATTCCATTCACTACTTATTTACTACATTTCCTTTTAATTTGTAAACAAACTACTACATAAAAGACCTAATCTGCCGGAAATAATGTTTGTTTAACCCTACCGCTAGCTCTTGCTAGTGCCGGTACCAAGTCCGGCTATCCCGAGTTCCTATCGTTGTCCATGTTTGTCTTTTGTCATTTTATTCTTTTCTCGTGCGGTTCCCTGGTGGATTGTGGCATGTGATTGTGATTTACGGCCATTGTAGGTGTTTCCTGTTATCTTTCTTATATTAATTGTTTATCTTATAACTCAGTTACAATGACACAAGAATCCGATACTAAATTCTGGGTTTCATTTTCAATCGAAAGTGAAACCCAGGATTAAGTGTCGGATTCTTGTGTCATCGTAACTGAGTTATAGTAGTTACAACTTTTTCAGTCTTCTGATTTACTAAAATATCGTATTCTCCAAGTACATCGAATGTACCACAACAGACAGACTGTACATTTCATTTTGATTTAGTTTTAGGCTATCTGTCTGACAGAATGGACAATGTTGTATAACTGTTTAAAAAATCTTTCTTTATGCACCGCTTGCAGCATTTTTCTGCTTTTGCACTCAAACAAGTCTCAGAAATTACCAACACTGCATGCATAAATTGAGAATTGATGCTCACGTATCATCACCAGCGTGAACGAGTTGCCAGAAACATAGATATAGTTTTGATTAACTGGCAGATAGAACTGCTACATCAATTATTTGAAATGTCATTATCATCCGTATTGCATATTAGTGTATTCAACTAGGCTTAATCATTTTATTTCTTGTCTAGAAATAGTTGATATTTTGGCATTCATTGTTTTATAAGTATCAGTAATTACCTACGATTGCTCATCAAATGCTAATTTATTTCTTTTTTGTATTTATATGCAATCTCCAATTACAAATATCAGGCATTGTACCAATCAGGTATGACCATCTTATCATTGCTATATACAGCACCGTTCCAAACGTGAGTCCAATTTTTCCAATATGGCCGCTAAGTAACAAATTACAGCTTAAATATTCATAAAGATTTTACTTACCAATTCAGCAGAAATATTCACTAATACTTGTTATACATTTTAAATTAATATAACCTACCTTAATCTTCGAGGTAGACTACTATAAAGTGAATGTACATTAAAGGCACATTGTCCCAAGCGGCCAAGAGCTGATTTTTTTCGTTATGTAAGAAAGTCTTGTTTTCAGTTTATTTTTCATAAGTAGCCAAATATTTTCAATTAGACTTAAATCTGGACTTTGTGCAGGCCATTGTAACACTGGTAGGTTATTGTCTTGTTTCCACTGTTCACAAAGTAAGTGAGAACCGAACCGTCAATCTAAAAGCGAACAATGCAAGGACAATGGCAACACCAGAAACAAAAAAGGCAGAAAAAAAACAAAGACACAACATGGGTACAGCACAGAAAAGAAAAATGAAGACACTCACACACAAAGATGAACAACACGGACCCAATATAAAACCATGGGTGATATCAGGTGCACCGGTAGAGTCAGCATCTCCTGCTTCTTATAAGACACCCGCCGTGTTGAACATGTCAAATCCGGTAGTAAAGTCAAATTCGGTAGAGGAAACAACAATTAAGCTTGGACTCAGGACTTGTGGCAAGATGCATTGTCTTCTTCAAAGTAAAAGGAATTAACGCCAAAATTCTTGGCTATGACAGGCCACAGGTAATTTTCCAAAACATCAATATATTTTCCAAAATTCATATTTCAATATACTACAGTCAGAGTACCCACACCATTATACGTAATACAACACTAGACCATAAGTTTAACAGTAGCCTTTGCTCCTATGCTGACATATCGGTGGCACTCAGGTCTCCATCTTTCTGCGGATTTTCTCCAGAACTTAACTTCACCACCAGTACCATTGATTCTTATTACTAAAGATAACCCTTTTCCAATAATTGTCCACAGTTTTTAATTTCCTTGTCATACTCCGTGCAAGACGTTTTTTCTGGTAACCTTCACGAATTCCTGCAGTGATTTTTTCCATTGAACATTTAGGTTTGTTGATTTGACTTTTTTACCGCAATTGCCTTGTTCAATAAAATGACAATAATATGTTTTATAAGAAACAGGAATTGTTTACCAGTGCATCTGATCTCGCGCGTGTTGTTCATCTGTGTATGTGATCCTTTTTTCTTTTCTGTACCGTACTTATATACCATAGTGTAATGGTCTTTTATTGAATTATTGAATTTCAATTTTCTTAGTTTTGCACAAAATTATTGCTTCGTGGATTTTTGCAGGGTCTTATGGAGTGTAAATTCGGGTTATGGAATGGTGAATGTCGGGCTAGGTGAAAATGGGTACTTAGTTTGTAAAATCAACTCCTCCTACAGTTTTTTAAACCGGATATTTGAAACCTTAAGGAAATGATTCATATATTTTGAGCTTACGGAATTATTTCACTTTTATCCCTATTTTTCTGGCTTGGAACATGGCTATTTTTATTGAAATTTTCAACAGAGGGTATGAAATAAAAATACCTACTTGGTTAGGGACCGACCATTTAACCTGAGGGGGGGGGGGTTATGGTTTTTTTTCTGGACAGAAAATTTTTTTCGCGCTTCGCGCGAAACAAATTATTTATTTTTTGCACGCGTGTCAACAAAATATTTTTTTTTCAAAATTAACATTATTTTTTTGGGCAGAAAGCCTCATTCAGAAAATTTTTTTTCATCATTTGGGCAGCCAAAATATTTTTTTTTCACATAAAATCAGATCCAAAATATTTTTTTAGAAAAAAACCATAGCCCCCCCCCCTTTTCAAGTTAAATGGTCGGTCCCTTAAATCAAGTTCTCCAACAACTTTCAACAAAGATCTTTGAAACTTCACAGAATGTAATAATCAGAACTTAGTTTGTGAAATCAACTCCTCCTGCAGTTATTGAAGATGTCCACTTAAAATTCTTGAACTGTTTATGATTTTTGTCCTGTTTTTCCCTGACATTAGAACTAAGCCAGGTTTATGAACATTTTCATCAGAGGGTACCAGAACTGTGAAATTTAGTTCTCCTACTCTTTTCATCCCACGTCCTTGAAATTCAAAAGCATGTTCTGTATATACACAGACCAATTTACATTAAAGGTACATATTGAAGAACAACACTTTACGGCCCGAAAAACCAAAAACCAACCTTGCCATCTGAGTATTTGATCCATTTTCTGAATTCTTGGCATGATGGCTATTCCATCGCAAGTTATGTAAAATTTGTTATTTCGTTGTATTTAAATTCCATGATTTTAGTCAACCACGAAACCACGAAATTGGAATTCGACGAATGGTACTTCCACAGTATATTTTTTTTCCGATGTTGTCATTGTCTTTGAAATATTCCTTTTTAGACTGACGATTCGGTTCTCACTTACTTATAAAAACCACATAATATAAAAGAAAGCGTCTCATTGCCCTAACCGTAGTATTTGCTTTGGAATCTATTCTCGGACATAACATGTTGAAACTTTCTACACCTCTGGCGGAAGAGAGGTATGTTAATTGCATTGTGTTCTTAAGCTTTTAAATTTAATAATGAAAGTTTGGTTACTTTGTTAATAGGAACGGCACTAGAACTTGGTTCATAGAATAGTGAAGGGAAGATAATAGGAATCGCCTACAATGACCAAAATAACAATCACATGCCACAACCCACCAGAAAACTGTACAAGAAAATTACCAATAAAAAGACAATCACAGACAACTAGAGATACCCGTACTTTGTATCGACACTAGCAAGAGCTAGCGATATAGAGTTGAACCGGTTTATGGATACTAGTACTTGGTATCGACACTAGCAAGAGCTAGCGATATTTTGTTGAACCGGTTTATGGATACTAGTACTTGGTATCGACACTAGCAAGAGCTAGCGATATAGAGTTGAACCGGTTTATGGATACTAGTACTTGGTATCGACACTAGCAAGAGCTAGCGATATAGAGTTGAACTGGTTTATGGATACTAGTACTTGGTATCGACACTAGCAAGAGCAAGCGATATAGAGTTGAACCGGTTTATGGATACTACTCAAACCTCCCCTTTCTCTATTTCGTTTATCTGTAGTACTAATAGGAATAAAGAATTGAAATGTTACCGTATAGTCAACTCTGTTCTACATTTGTTAGTACCATAATATTGGTACTACAAAAAAAGACACCGTCCTTTGTTAGCACTATTACTTTGTTCTGTGACTATTCCCAAATTAGGAATAAATCAATGAAATGTTACAGTACAGTGATATAGGTATTACGTTTGTAAGTACCAAGTTGACTAGTTCGGTAATGATGTACTGCTTGTCTTCCTTGCTGGAACCGGTGTTGTTTCATCATTAATAAGCTATTTTGTTCAAAATTTTATACCTACAAAATGAGAAAAAAA
This sequence comes from Modiolus philippinarum, assembly GCA_002080025.1. Lineage (NCBI taxonomy): Eukaryota > Metazoa > Mollusca > Bivalvia > Mytilida > Modiolidae > Modiolus > Modiolus philippinarum. Next base: position 113,903 of record MJUU01047819.1, on the reverse strand, counting down.
ACAAGATATATATTATGTGAAGAAAACCTGATTTGGTTTTGTGGAAATAGAGTGTTTGAACTTAGACATGAACTATTGTTTGTGTTTATTACGACGTTCTGTCTGGCCTTGCGTCAAAACAAATTAACAATTAACATTAATTGTACACATATATATATAACACAGTGTCAGTTCTAGCACTTACGCTAATTAATGTGTATATAGTACAACTAACACGGTTAAAAATAAAGACAGACTTGTCTGAAAGCCGAGCTACTGTTTTGCTCAAGTTTTTATAAAGCCCTTGCTTGCTTATTAGTAATTAGCGTTGAAGTTTACTACCGGCATGAGATTAAAGTATAGACATAAATAGCGAACAACGTTTCTCGTTTCTCATTGGCTAAAACTATGAATAGCGTTTTCGGCTTAAACTCGAATTACCGATACCGATCGGAAACTATGGGTTTTCGTCGGAAACCCCTAGTTTCCGTTCAATTTCGATCGGAAACTAGGGTTTTCGGCGAAATACTATGTATACCGATCGGAAACCCCCTAGTTAACGTGCGGTATACCGGGTATTTCGCACGAAAACCACTAGTTTTCGTTCGAAATACTAGGTATACCGCATTTTTGTTACTATCGCGTGCCATAATTTTATGTCATTGTTGGTCGTGACACGAACCTCTTTTGGAAAAATAATATACGGCGATGTTGAATTTTGAGGAAAATAATAATTCTCAAGGGGAACACAAAATAAGTACATTATTACCAGTCACATTAGAAATAAAAATGTTGCATCACGTCAAATCTATATACAGAACAAAATTTCACATTATCACTGCCCCACGTGAAGTCAAATGGCGAGTGGCCAGCGTTTAATTGCTTTCCTCAGTTTGCTCAATAGACTTTTTCGTCTAGGCTCTTACTTTCAATCTTTACACTATCTTTTCCCTTCTTTCATCTGTACGCATAAAAGCAAAATTATCCTAAATTAACTAAAATAAAATGTTAAGAGATAACTTTAACAGTTTGAAGACGGAATTAAAACAAGATCTTCGTTCTCCATTGTTTACGTACAAAGTAGAGAATGTCATAGTTTTCTGTCATTTGTTTTGAATTTATTCTCATTTGTAAAGGGCTCCTAGTGCTTGCGGATAATACAATTAGCTTAGCACAATTCGAATTCTACATTTTAAATGATAAGGTTGCTGACAAGGATTTGTTTATGATGTACATTTCAAAAATTTTGTTCTGTTTTCCTGTGATCCTACTGCGATTTATTTTGACAACTATTCACTGTGTTTAACGTTTTCAAGTACAGTAAAAACTTTATACAATAAATACCCTAGTTGCATAATAAACGGTAGATTTCATTATGCTGTACACGTGTTTCAAGAAGTAACTTCTCATCAGAAGCATTAAAATCAATCAACATGGAAAGCCATAATTCAAAAGTGGTCAAAGAGAAGTACTAATTACCAAAAATATCGAAATAGGAGGCCAGATTCAGTACCAAGGACTTCCACCGAGTGCCATACACTCAGTGAAGCCTTAGCATTTTCAAGGGATTAGAATTTTGATAAAAACAGTAAATTTCTATCAAACGCAAGTTATGATTTCATGTCAGACAATTCTAAAAATTTCTTGACTTCCTGTTACACGAAAGTGTTACTACCTTAGGTTTTTAGTCTTCCGGACTATAGTTCTGGAAAGAACGGTTGATAATTAATTCGATTTTTGAATTTATGGTGATTTCGTATTAGTCAAGTGATGGAATATATTTGGGGTCTTCAGAATGTAGCAATCAATTTGACAGATTCAGGAAAAGGTGTATTTGAAAAGAAGCCAAGTCAATACACATTGTCTAGTAAGCAATGAAGTAAAAAATAGAAGTAAATAATAACGAATCGGCGTTGTCATAATATTATGGATGATCAGATGTTATAGGATAAAGGTGGAAGTACAATGAGGGCATTTCACATTATATATTCAGTACAAAACACAAAATTAATAATAAAAAAAATAGTAAGTCTGTGACAATTATAGATATTAGAAACTAGGAACCAGGACTTTCCAATAAATAATAATTAACCTAATAGATATGAAACGGTCCTTTTTATCTCGAAGCCATTAAATGGCTGGAGAGATGTTAAAATGACAAGAAAAAATCACGTGAGGCTTCAAGCCTATTAACAGCTCTAAAAGATTATTTTCGTGCTTCCGATAAAATATAGTGCCCAAGTTTCTTTCAAAATCGTATACATTGTGTTTTTAAATAAATTAAAAACAATATACATGCTTATCAAATTACTCGTTTTTTTTTGTATTGCGTCTCGGATCAACGAACCTGTCGCGCAGTAATTTGTCAAAGATGAAAATAACATTTGTTTACCTGTGACAATGTATTGCATATATCTATAGCAATGAAATCGACATGCGAAATCACACAATCCGATTATTTCACGTATTATGGAATAACTTAATACATGCAGACGTATGTAGCAGTTCTTTGGATGATTACGAAGTTTTGCCACGTGTAGATTTTCAGGGCTTTGAGATTCAGCTCCATCGGAGCTTCGATTCTTTTTTACAGGAAGTTGTACCATAACCTAACTTTCGTGAAATTTTAGTCATCTAATGCATTGCTTCAGCAATAGTTTGGCCGATTCAATTGGATTTTCGCTCATTAAAGTTGAAAGACAAAATGCCTAAACGAGAAAGCACATTCCTCTGGAGACTCTGCACTTTGGAGAAAATCTTATAACACGATAGCATTAACTAGCCTTGTCACCATCCAACGTCAATCTGTACGTCTGAAGTACACTTCTAGAAATTAATAGCGACTATTTCATATGCAACAACTGTCTGTGACTTCTTAAATGGCATGTTTTTCGGTGGAAATATAACGTAGATCGTTAATTCTAATTAATCTTTGCAATTACATCTGAAAGATGACGTCAACAGTACGAGAGATATAATTCTTATTATCAAGCTTGCTATTTAATGGTTTCCAATTGGTTATATATCATCCACTGCACAAGGTGCCACAAAAATAAGGAGAAAAAAATGTGTGTATAAAAATCAGGGACATTGTTGAAAAGAAAAGGTAGAGATATTGCGCAAATGTCAAGAAAAAATTATGCACAATAATTTTAGCACATAATGAACACGTGTGGACACTGTTATCTAGCAGATATTTCATGAACCTATAAAATAAATAAAAGAATACCGAAGTTTCTGTGAATTTGATTTTTTCATATGCGCATTTCGATTACTTATGTCTCTTCAGTGCAGATAAAAATAGTAAAAGATGAGCCTCTGATAAATTAATTCATATTGAAAATTTCTTGTAATTGTATGAACTGAAAGGTCAAGTCATATGAGGACAATTATACACAATGTAAAAAAAGGAACTAATGCCCTTCTTCAAATCAACCGAATAACAAAAAATATATTATTTCCCTTTGAATAAGTTTTCAGTATTTAAAAAATGTCACGATCACGAGGGCAAATATTCTTGCACCATTTGATCCCTTATTTCTGCCATCTAAACACAGACGCAATTTGCGAGGAAAGGATTGTTTTCGAAAAGAGTCCGTCGCAAAAATATCAAGACACTCTCAATTGATCAACAAACATATCACTTTTGTTTCATTATTTAAATAAAAATCAGACAATACCCGGACCAGTGATTTATTAGAATGGTTTGACATGCATTCGAACTGAACTATTATATCCACCGTGTTGCCGAGAAAATTAAATAAAAGATATATTCTTTTTAGACGCCCTAGCATTCGTTTCTTATAACCAAGAGTATATTTTCATCTGTGTATTAATATTTTCAAATGACAGCTGCTTGCACGCTTATGCATCTGAAGAATTTGTTAGAGGAATGTTCTTATCTTTCTCCTGTAGCTATCAGAAAGATATAACCTAGCAACATATTAACACACAAATAATTTAGATGAGATAGATTTTTTTGCAATAAACAACAGTAATATCAGGAAATCGTATTATCGAGAAACATCTCATATATTGGCATAAGGTAGACAACTTAAAAAGCTATTTATCTAAAGCCCGTTTCGCTCCTTTTTGATAACTACGGAAAATTTTACAAATTTTGCATTATTTAAGCATTCATTTGTGAATCAAGAATAACCAAACATCCATACATGACTGAAAAATGACACTGTTTCCATTAAAGACGCAACCATAACATTGTGAAACAACGGCGTTAGAATACCGAAGGAACAAAGGATTGAAATTTATATAGACACGGCCAAAACGAGAACACAGAAGACAATGACGTTAGACACAAAAAACAATGACGTTAGACAGATACAAAGCACAGAAACAGAAATTACAATATTCTACACAAAGGCACTCACAGAGTGAACTCCAGTGAAACTGAGAGTGACATGAGTTAGCATGTCCTGCTCTGTTAACAGCACCCGTCACACTTTGAGTGATTCAAGGCCGGGAAAATGTCAAAGTCGGTAGTCAAATCCGGGAAGACGTGAATCTAGCTGAAAATGTCCACTTTCATTTGGGATGCTAACACGTCGTATCTTTCAATGATGTTATGGTGACGGCCATAGAATAATTAACATAGGTTGAACAAATCCCTGACTAAGCATGTGAACATGCATATGTTCTTGGTTTTGTCACTTAGATGAAAAATTCCAAGTGTTAGATTGGCGAACAGGACATATGAAATTAAACAACGGCCAACAGACCTGCCTACATTTGATAAATAAAGGATTACCTGCCATTCTTAGCGCGCTGAAAATATTTTCCATTATGGTCATTACTCAAAAATATATAGGTTTTGAATAATATATTATAAGATCATTTTAGGAAAACACATTGATAGGTGAGTGCGACATTATAGCCTGAAGTTTTGACAGGAAACCCAAGTTCTCTAGATTTTTTCAGTCACCTTGCATTAAGGCAATTAATTTCAGAAATGCAATGTAGGAATATTATGAATTTCATTAAACTAAGTTGAAATGTCTATTAAAAATAGAAAATAGGGGTGGGTTTAGTATGTAAAAGTTTCCAATGCACCACAGGAGATAAAATTAGAGAGATCAGAAAGTAAGAGACTATCAAAACATTTGAACGTGATATAACACAGGCGGGGCAGTAGTTCACAAAAATTGTCTCCCCTGTAAATTTGTTAACATGCTATTTCCTCAAATAAGCAAGATGTGTGATGACACAGCCAATTTCTAATATTTGCGGTATTTTTTTACATTTCACTTACTATGTACCTTATGCTGCAACAATCGCTGTATTGTACAGATATATGAGAAATATACAAAGGTTGTTGATTAATTCATAAACCAACTCTATCTGACGTGAAAATAAAGAAAAAAATCTAGCCACCCCCAAAGGGCATAGGCGGAAACAAAATTTAGGAGTATTATTAAATATATAATTATGCATCGTATAAACCATATGAAATTTATTTCTGCATATGGCCTTTTTCAGGATCCACTTTTTTCAAGTTTTTAAGTTGGGAGAAAATGGATTTTTCATCATATTTTTAGCTCGCGAGTGATTTGTACTCACTGTAAAATAAATATATGGGGCAATTAAAGGGGCATGTATTACTTTAAGTATTTTCACTTCTTAAATTTCAAGATTTTCGGACACGTGTTAATTAGTATTTGAGGTGCCATATACATTTTTTGTAATGGTGGTTACTATTTGGTATTCTTTTAGAGAGATTTGTTGACAGTTTCCTATTTATACAAAGCTGATTCCTAAAAGAAACCCCAGAAATAATGCACAGGAGATAAAAATTCGACCGTGTTTGAACTTTTATTCTGGAGAAACGCTACGAAGGGCGGACATAAAAATTCGCACATGCAATAACAGGGATATTGGCAATCCGTATACAAAATTTGGTCAAAATCTGAAGATGGCCTTTTTGGGGATCCACTTTGAAAGACAGACACTAACTTGATCTTTTATGCCGATTTGTGCATCGTATATGCATCTATACGTTCACCTGCGGTAATCTACGTTGTTATATAAATTCAAAATAAAGGAATGAAAAATTTAAGTATTTTTGTCATTGGAAATAACTTTTATAATTATGCATCTATGGAAGCAATACACGGTTTCGGTGTATAGTTTCGCATTACTCTACTGTAATTTAAAAATAATGAAACACTGGGCATCGTATGGACATGATATGCTCTTATAACTAAAATGCAAGGTATTTTTGTGATCACAGTCAGAAAGAATGATGATGTTGTGAAATATTGATGTATAATATCCTGGCCATATAACTTGTCTACTGTGCAGAAGTGCGAAACTAAATTAAGGGTAACTTTGCATGTTCTTTTGTATTTGTCGACAACAAACATGGCAGCCCCCAGTGACTGAATTTTCTGAGAAATCTAGATGGTAATCGGTAGTACGAACACTGGTTTTTTGGACAAGTGGGAACTGAAATTTGCAAAATTGCAATGCATTAAGCCCCGCAATTAGGCACTTTTGTACAAAAAAATTTTAAAATAATAAAAAAAATTATCTCAGATTGACCAGATGTGCAGTGATTAAGTGACAGTTTTAAAGTGTGATTACAGACAGAATTCGAGGATGGTTTTAAACTTTATGGTGTTTTATTAGTAGAACAAACTTAAGAATTTAGAATATCACATTTATTTGCATTTTATTTGTGAAATCAATAAATAAACTACATCCGTTCACATTGTCGGCAAGTTTGTACAAATGCTTAAAGAACTATGGTCAGCATCCTTAAAAAATAGGTATTTTCTTTCAACACAAATACACATTGTAAAATTATTTTTTTCAAATTTTCCAATATTTCAGCAATTTTTAAAGCTACTTTTTAACATGATAACTATAACTGGGAATTTTTAAAAACACAAACAAAAGTTTACTATCAAGGGAAGGAAGATAACTCTTTTCTTCGAAGAAATAATCATTTTCTGAAATACTTTAGAAGTCATCCATACTGCATTTTCTGTTCATTCTGTATGCAACAATGATCCATTTTAATAAAAAATATTTGGTTACTGGTTTTCAATAGCTTTAAGTTGCAGATTTGCTTTTGAAATGGTCTTAATTTATGTATAAATCATTTATAATGATATACAAGAATATTTGTTCTTTTTGAATATTCTCGCACTGCCATTTCAGTTTGTGCACAGGCATTTAACTTTAGTTGGTTACCAACCCGGCTTGGTGACTTAATGTTAAAACAGCACAAAATGTGCATTTGATATGACAAACCAACCTTAGTTTTCAATATCGGTATCAAGAGACCGGTATTTAAAATTCCTGAATTTGGTCCTCGAGCAGGTATATATGTTGTGTAAAGTTCAACCTCATTAGAACAAATGAATCTTTTAAAGATTGAAGTAAAACAGAAATGCACAGCCCTTGCATGTCAACTGACTGTATTGAAGGAATTGGCTTTTCACATGAGTGCGGCAAGCAAGCAGTAATCAAATCTCATAGTTTGTTGAAGTTTACAATAATATCTTCCTCAGATTCATCAGAAATGTAAAAAAAAACAGACTCGGTATTGTGATTATCTTCTTTTTCAGGCCCCAACATAGAACGAAAAGTGTAGTTATTATACTAAGATTCAGACTTTATTTTTGACAGCAATTGTGAACCCTGTATATTTGGACATTTCACTACATTGTCAGAAGAGGATTTTAAAGTTCTTGTGTAAGTCTTTCTGACAGAAGGAATGGCTAAAAAATGATATGGGTACATTAAAACATTAGATAAATGACAACAAGCTGTCTGTAAGAGAAAAAAGTATAATTTTGTTGAAATATTTCCTCTATTTTTGGCCTGAAAGGTTAAAATTTTGTTTGCCGCAGTATTATTTGACTCGATTCTATTATTCTAACCTCATTCCAAGTGTAATAATGACACTATGGTGTATTTTGTGCATAAAATGCATAGCAACAGCTAAATTTATTTGAATATAGCTGTTACAAAGACCTGTAAGCTGTATTTGTACAAAAAAATCTTAAAATAATAAAAAATTAGCTCAGATTGACCAGCTTTGCAGTGATTAAGTGACAGTTTTAAAGTGTGATTACAGACAGAATTCGAGGATGGTTTTAAACTTTATGGTGTTTTATTAGTAGAACAAACTTAAGAATTTAGAATATCACATTTATTTGCATTTTATTTGTGAAATCAATAAATAATCTACATCCGTACACATTGTCGGCAAGTTTGTACAAATGCATGCTTAAAGAACTATGTTCAGCATCCTATGGTAAACCATCCAAAAAGTAACATTTCTACCTCATTTAAACAAGAGCTCAATTTCTATTGTTCTATTTCAACCACTTCCCTGCTTGTACAAGTGGGTAAGTGATCGCAAAATTGTAAAAAGGCAGCCAATTAATGTGAAGTGTGCTGACTTAAAACATATTTCACGGGGACAGAGGATTTTACAGGGAATAGGATGGTGGTGTATTTTCGTGGAAAAGGGATTATTTTAACCATCTTCGCCTTCATCACTTCACTTGACATAAAGTGAACTTGACAATGAGTCTCTCGTGTGAATCGTATATGAAAAGAGACGATAAAAAGAACAAGGGTAGAACATGCCGACACGAATCATATGCATGTATCGAAGTCATCATTTGTCCTTAGCTGATTTTGGCTTTTCTATTTAGATCTTATTGGTTATTTGTTCTCTATCAGTTTTACGCCTATTTCGGTTTATGGACTTCCAAATATTTTGATTTTATCTGCACTGATGAGACATAAGTTGTCGAAATGCGCATATGCAGAACCTAAATTCACAGTAACCTCGATATTTTATTATTTGTTTTACTTTTAGCACCCGTGACTGTGTATATATAAGAGGAAAGTCGGGTACTTCAAAATAATGGCAATGAAACCAAAAAGAAATTAAATATTATACACAGAAATATGAGAAACCACGATCACAACAGTTAGATTTTATAACTCTTATGTAGAATTTTTCCTCCCCTAACTTGAGTTTGCAATATCCTTATCAAAGCATTTCATAAAACGTTCCGTATAAATTCTAATTCATGCTTTACAACATGCCATGCAAATCCGTCTAATTTATTACACCGACTGAACAAGGGAGAGTAAACCATCTGTATACTATTATTTTCCTGTATTTTTATCTCACCTGTTTTATATGCAAGTAGTAATACAATCGAAGGACAAAAATCGCATCGTTCGATATCTTGTTAAGTTTATTCATATTCCAGTAGTCCCTGGGTTTGCCATTTATAATATTGCGAGAATATCCTTATAATGGCAATGGAAATAATTTTTGTTGTATATGTATATGTCATCACTGAGTTTAAGAAGAGGTTCAAGCACAAGAGCACACTTAGACGTATTTTTTTTTCAAACAGGTGAATTAGCATGAGCTTAAAAATAAAACTGCAACAGTTTAGATTGATTTTAAAATAAGAGTGTATCTTTATCATTTTGTACCCAATGAAGTCTGTCTATTTAATAGATCTGTGTAACAAACTGGAATCGAATATCTGGGAGTAATTTCTTCCTAGAATCAGAATGCAACTAAATCTTGTGGTATAATCATCAATTATTCAAACAATTATATATTTTGTTTTTGTTTTGCCAGAAAAAATAGTAATGGTGCATTACATGATACCCCGCCACGTTTCACAAAATTTTGAAGTTTTGAGGGGCATAACTCCCTCAGAATCTCTTGAATCTCTGTACTCAAGTCGCACTAAGTTTGAGTTTCTAGTAAACAAATTACATACCAACTTTGAAGACGTTATGTTATTTCGTTTAAAAGTTAGCAGTCGAAAACCCTAAAATTCACAAAATTTCAAAGTTGTAAGGGGCATAACTCCAGAACCCCTTGCACCTCTAAACTCAAAATCGAACTTGGCCTGAGTTTTGTGGTAAACAAGTTACATACCAAGTTTGAAGACAGTTTGTAATTTCGTTCAAAAGTTATCAGTCGGAAACCCCAAAAATTCACAAAATTTCAAAGTTTCAAGGGGCATAACTCAGAACACCTTGGACCTCTGAACGCAAATCGAACTTGGCCTGAGTTTTGTGGAAAACAAGTTACATAGCAAGTTTGAAGACAGTATGTTATTGTGTTCACAAGTTATCAGTCGGAAACCATCGGGGGATGGACGGACAGACACACGGACGGACGGACGGACACACGACTGAGGGTATCACATAATACCTCGCCACTACGTGTGGCGAGGTATGAAAAGTTACATTTTAAATATGTATTACCACTTTTCAAATATACAAGGTTCTATGAGTTAAAGCTTTTCAGTTCTGCAAGGAGGCAAGACACATGCTTTCTACACAAAAATTGAAAGTCACACGATGAAAGGGAGATAATGAATATAGAGTAAATCTCCAATATGACACGCCTGCAGTTCAAAAAATCTTAAAGAACGATATGTTTACCTGAATCTCACTTAAAATTGAGAATATAGTTAGAAAGGGATGTTCTACATGTAAAACTTGTATTTCAAACATGTTATGTGTTTTTGAGCAATTTCATTTTACTACAGGAGTGATAAAGTTGTTCAACATCAATAGATACAGACCACGTGATACAGACCAACATATATTGTGAAAATATTTTGGAGACTTGTTATTGTTAACTAATCTAAACAATAATTAGTTTCCAAAATGTTTTCACAATATATGTTGGTCTGTATCTATTTTATCACTCATGTAGTAAAATGAAATTGCTAAATTGGTTGCACAATAGGAACAAGTGAACCGTTAAGGTCATAGACCAGGGGCAATAAGTTACCATTCGGTAATCAGTTTTGAATACAGATGAACACATGTACATAGGGATAGGAATACATCGTGGGGAGGAGACACGTGGGAGGAGATGACTTTCACAGGTACCTGCGCCCTCGAGGGTACCCCGGCAAAATGGAGTTTTAGATAAGATTCCTTTATACTTCAATTAACTACCAGTGCACGGTTCTCAAAATGTATGAAAATTTGGCAATTGACGTGTATATTAGATCTTATTATAATACAATAGATTATTTTTACTCTACTTTTGGTTCCCTTTGTCGAACTTCGATGGCTCGAACACCCAAGGGATCGATGAAAACAGTTCGAGCTAGAGGGATGTTTGAGTTATTGAGGTCCAACTGTGTTTAAATAAAACAAGGGCCCAGAAAAAAGGTTCCAGACATCCATGGTGTTCGAGTTACTGCAGTTCGTGCCATCGAAGTTCAACTGTATATTGTTTATTAATGCACTTTCACCCTTTGAATATTCCTTTTCATACTTTTGACCCCAAGCACAACTGAAGATATTGCTCTTTAGAGTCCAATTCATTTGAAATATAAGACCCTATACATGTACAACTTCATTTTGTGGAAAAGTTCTGCAGATTGTGACTTATAAGTATTTATACACTAACACAGGTCCTCAAGACAATACACAAAGATGGAATAGACAGACAAATAGGTCACCTGCAGGGGGAAATTGACGTCAATAGGAAAAACGAGGACCCCAAAAGAAGTTTTAGATGAAAACCAACCTTGGGATAGAAAACAATCTAAGGGAAGATATTACTTAGTTGAGGAAATACATGCCTATAGGGTCTACGATGACGCGAACAGAAAATGATGGTAAACTTTAGATATGAACTTTTAAAATTTCAAATTAACTTTCTCAAAATATATAAAAAATGGAAAGGTGAAAAATATTTCTCCATCATGAATAGCTCTGTCCTAAGATTGTTTTTGATACTACTGTCGGTTCTTTATGTCATAAATTGTTTTCTCTCTTTTCAATACTTACGGGCCCAAAAACAACTGTTTGTATTTTGTTTATGAAAGAGTGTACAACCATTGAGAGTGTTGAGGTGTGCATATTGGAAAGTACAAGCGGGATGATGAGAACTCGAATAAGTATCAAATCAGTTTTATAAAAAATAACATACAATACTATTGGCAACTTGATACAAGTTTAGAACAGTCTGCAAGTATGGCCCCTCCAACAATTACAGATATGAAAACTATTCCAACAACTCCAAAACTAATTGAAGATGTCCTATCGTCTTTAGCTGATGTTATACTTCTGATATACTTAGAAGTCTCTTTCTTTTCCACTAATAGTTGTTTCCTCAGTTTATCAAGTTCATATTTCATTATTGCTTTGATTTCATTGTAAGTTAAATTGCTGTCCTTAAGATACAACCATTGGTTAGTATATCCAGTACACGGACAAAGACAGTCTGCATCTTGTGTTGATGTATCAGTTGTGTGTTGATCGAATGTCGTTTGTAAAATATATTCCGTTGACAGTGTTATGGCGACATTGTATGTGGTTTCTGATAGAGCTGTGGTGGAATGCTGAGTTGTTTCTGATAACGTTGTGCTATATTTCTGAGTATTATCTGATAGACCTGTGGTTTGTTTTACAGTAACTGTGGAATCTATATGTGTTGTGGATTCCATGATGTATTCTGTAGTAACTGGTAACCTTGTAGTTATGACCTCATTTGCCGTTGTAGTAGTTGTTTCCGTTACTTGTGTAGTTTGGGTTTCTGAAAAATAATATTTACGAATAATTTTACTTGTGTATCTTGGTTTTCTGAAAAAGAATACCCATTTACAGTGACTTTCC
>MJUU01047819.1:88011-101181 GCA_002080025.1 Modiolus philippinarum | reverse complement strand
AATATACTATCAAGCCCATCTGAAGTCGGCAACCAGTTTCCAGGAGATTGGGAGTAAACATGATGGTGAAAACGAAACTGGAAATGCGTGTATACATATTGACACACGGATTCTTTAACATAAGGAGAGGAGGGTAGCATTATTTAATAATTGAAAAACCCCAAAATCACGACTGTTCAGATGTAACACAAATTAAAACATTCAGATAAAGACATAACAAATAAACAACAATTGTAAACATAGATATGTCTAGCATGCGAATGCATATATTTATCAACATATGATGAATCTTAAACAGTATCCTTTGAAAGATATCATATATGTGTAAATTAATTAATAATTTAATTGAAAAATAAATAAACCACAAAAAATATAGGAACACTGATGTCAAGGTTAAATGATAAGTGTGGAACTGACATTTAAAAATAAAATTTTATGTTATGTTAATCTTATGGCTGTGAATTGAGTTACTGTAAATTAACTTTCTGCATAAGACCATTTCGACAACTTATGCCTCATCAATGCAGATAAACGTGATTAAAACATAATCACAAAATCATACCTATAGGTGCAGTACACAGATAGTCGTATGTGTATGAGCAAGCTATTGTAAAAAATCCAAAATTAAATGATCTGTGCATGCGAATACAAAAATGGGAAGACTGATCGTTAGGTTCCTCTGGATGTCCCCATGGCAAGTATGTCGGTACTATACCATTTGTGTAGATGTATACATATGGTGGATAACTACCAGACCGATCCAACGACAATCCTATAAACACATCTCTGGTGCTTCTGTAATATAAAAAATAGAATTACATTTTTTGTGACAAATATACGGAATGCTTATTGATTTACATTGTACCAATCTAGCAGATTATTTACATGGCATTATGTTCTGTTCATGATATTGTCGCCATTTTGGTGAAGAACTTAATGAACCGGAAGTCCGTATTGGGCCAGTAAACCCGTATTGTGCCAAAGCCATATTGAGCCAGTTGATCTATATTGGGCCTGCTTGCCCGTATTTGTCCAGTGATGGGGTCACACAGGGGGTCTGCCCTCCCAATTCCCAGATTTTTTCGACTTATTTTCCCAATCCCACATTTTTGGCCCCTCTTTCCCAAATCCCACATATTTTTTGGCCATTCCTATTTCCTACATTTACATTTGGAAACACAAATACATGTAACATCAACAATTTTATTTGCCCACTAAAGTTCTTCCATCATAGGAAATATTCTTACTATAGGACCACAATACACCAACTGAGGAAGAAGTAATTAAATGTTAGGGTTTGTAATCCACGATATATTTGTAAGTTTGGAGGATTTGTTTTTAACAGACAAATGAAATTCCAATGGGCATAAACTGTGCATCGCTTTCAGCTGATATATTTCTCCACTGACAAAGGCTTAACAAATTGAAGTGTTTTTTCAAGGAAAAAATAAGTCCAATTATTTTATTTTAGTCTCCTTTATATAGATAACACTAAACAACCGTAGCTTTGGTGATTTCCTTGAACTTATCTAACCAAAAGAGCTCAAAATTAAAGATACCACAACACTTCCAGATAGGCTTTATTACTTGACCATCATCTAGAAATTGACAACAAATGTAGACTTAAAACTAGGCTGTATCACAAACGCGAGGACTTCACTTTTCCAATAGTCAACTTCCCATTTCTTTTTGGTGGCATATGGAGCATATTTCTCCAAACTTATTCGTTACTCAAGGGCATGTGGTCCATACAGTTACTTTCTTGATAGAGCCTGGTCGTTCACAAATAGGTTACTTAATCAAGGGTATGTTGCCAATAAGTCATCAATGCACAAGTTTTACGGTCGACATCATGATCTTCTGGACCACTATGGGATATTTGTTACCAAGGGCCTACTATGCATTATTCTTGTAAATTATGGTTAAATTTGCTTCAGTGCTTCAGTAAATTTTCAGAGGAAATAATATAATTTTCTCATATGCTAAAATGTTAAATTAACATTCACTGCAGTCAGCCTTGTCTTTTTGACTGAAAGACTCGTGCGAGCAATCATCGTAAAGAAATCATCCATACATCATTCGTGGTCATTGGTCAAATATACTTTAAACGTTGCAGTTGATAAAATAATGTTTATCTCATTTGGTGTAAGGTTAAACTATGTTCCTTGCTTGCAGTCATCTTTTTTCAGTGAATCACAGAGAAATGAGTTTTTTTTTGTAAAAGACCATCCATACATTATTCCTGTAAAGTTTGGTTGAATTTGCTTCTGTGGTTCCAGAGGAGAGGTCGAAATATGATTTTCTGTCTAGTGTTAAGCTTTGCATTAAGCTGGCGGCCATGTATATTTGTCGTATCCACAATAAATAAGCATACTTCGTATAGGAACTTCATTTATATTATTCCAATACAGTTTGGTCAAACTTGATATTATACTTTCAGAGCAGATTAATGAAAACAACAGGCTCTCAAGAGCTTGTATCACTCAACTGAGCCCTAGCTAACACAGACAGTATTGGTAAAGGATCTTAATTAAACTATGGTTACAGTTTGCCTAGGGTGTTCCCAGAGGACAAAACCCTTTAACGTGTTTCAGTTGGGTTGAACTTTGGTTCCCTCTTCTGCAGGGGATCTTCAAAGGACTTTTGTGGACTAGTTTGGTTCCAGTTGACTAAGCAGTTGCAGGGAAGATCTTTGAATGTGTTTTCCTATAGGATCCAATGTTAAACTATGTTTACTGCTGGTATCTATCATAGATTTACAATGCGAACATACATTTAAAAAACACCTTTTTGCATGGGACCACCTAAGGACTATTGTGGCCAAGTTTGGTTCCAATTGGCTCAGTAGTTTCAGAGGAGGAGATCTGGTCCAATGTTTAAACTATTAGCATGTTCCAAGATGGCGGCCAGTGTGGATATAACGCGGGCATTGAAACACCTTTTTTGGCAGAGGCTCACCTAAGGACTTTTATGGCAAAGGTTGGTTCCCATTTTCTCAGCAATTTCAGAGGAAAAGTTCTTTAAATGTTTTTTTTTCGCATAGGGTTCAATGATCAAAGTGTGTTCCCCGCTGACGGCGACCTTTGATATAGCGAGGGCCTAAAAAACAACATTTTGCAGGGAACCATCGGATCAAAATAACGTACATGAGTACTTTTTGTAAGCGAGTTTCCATACATCTTTCCTGCCATGTTTGGTCACATTGAAGTCAGTAATATGATAAAACGTAATAATTTTTTATGCACAGCTACATGTGGTGCTTGCTACATCGTTAAGTTCTGCTGAGTAGTATCAGAGGAGTTGTGCTGAAAGACTTTGTGATGAATATACAGACAAGCATGAGAGAAAGTAGGGGATATATGATTAACCTTATCAACGGTCATTGTTACTTCTCCAAGACCTGACAAAAATATTTGTAGAGACTTTGTCTCATGTGCAATTTCTCCTGTGCATTGACTACATATTCAAGATAAACAAGATGACACCATGAAGTTGAGACACATTTACATGACTATTTTGGCTAATTTCACTGCCCCCACAAGTCAATGATAGTGAATAAAATGTGACCAAGCAAAATAGACTCCTTAATATGAAGGAAGTCTTCGACGTTGCCTGCTAACAGATGATTCGGAAAGATTTATCACGGGGACAATAGACTCATGTTCATTGTCCTTCATTGTCATAATTGCTGTGATAATCAAGCGACTCTCTATGAATTTTTTCGCAGTTCTTTCTGTGAGAATAATTTCATTTCCTTCAGTTAAATCCCTGTATTTGTCAATTGATATCTGGAAAAGCTTAACAGAAATTAGACGATTTTACAACCCAAATGATAAGAACCATAAAGAACAACCAAGAAGTTGATTTTATGATATTTTTAATCATTATTTATTTTTTAATTAGTTAAATTTCCCATTTCCCACATATTAATGATTTCCCACTTCCCTATTTTTTTCATCATTTTTCCCATTTCCCTAAATTTTCCCCCTTTTTCCCATTTCCTAAAACCGTGTCACCCACCTCTCCAGTAAACCTATCTATATTTGCTCCAAACATTTTGTATTGCATAGACAAGTTCAATCATATTCAACATAAATATGTAATAAATGGATTTATAGACTTATAGACCTGAGTAGAATACATTGACCAAGAACGCAGCGAACTTGACATGCTTTAATCAGCTGTTAATTGTTTTATATTTCATAACATTATGATTGTTTTAATCAGCACGGCACGTTCGATTGTGTAAACAAATGAAATATGTCGTATACCTGACGTTTCAATATAATGCTTTATTTGTATATGTTATTGGGCTCTCGACAGCTATGTATCGTAAACTAGCAACCCGTGAGCCAGAATATGAAGCACAGGGGCGAGTGAGCGTAGTGAACGAGCCCGAAGCTTCATATTCTTGCAAGCGGAATGATATTTTACAATACATTAGCTGTCAAAAGCCTGATAACTTGTTTATCATCCTTTATATTGTATTTTAGATTTGAAATTAATGAACCGAGGATTCAAATATTCCTAAAGATGGGCGGGAAATTCGACATACATGTCTTTCTCGCCTTTTCAGCTTCAAAAACATGTTTTCTAGTTTTTTTTATCATTTTTGGGAAAAGAATTTGCAACTGAATGAAAATATTGACCGAATTATTCGAAAAAAGTCGATTTTGAATGTTGCAGCAACCTTTGGTTGTGACAATTTTTCTTTCGTTCCTTGGAGCTCTTGTGACGTAATAATGTGAAAACGCCAAAGCCCTGTAGGATATATCAACGACATAGTTTCTACAATTTTTCTGACGTCTAGTTTATGTATTTGTTTAATCATGATCCTGTTTTGAATGCCTAATCGGAAAGAACAAATGAAATATATGTTTATTTTTATCCATTTGATTTCAAGTGAAAACTTGAAAAAAGTTATTGCTTTTGAAACGTTTTGAGAATCGCTTGATATATCCAGGTTAATCTCTGATATATCCGGGTCAAACGGATATGGCTTTTGCGGAAAGGCTCTGCTGGCTGATATAACCATCGGGAAGGATAATAAATATAGATTATTATATGGCATTTTTCATAGCATATGCTTTATCAGCCCGAGGTCATGTTTATTAGCCCCGAGAGCCGAAGGCTCGAGGGCTGATAACATGAACGAGTGCTGATAAAGCGTATGATATGAAAAATGACATGTAATGATCTGTTTATCATAAACTACAATTATATTAAATAACATCATCAATAATTTTCCAATTCAATGTTAAAAAAATGGATAACAGGAAACACCTACAATGGCTGAAAATTATTATTACATGCAACAATTTGCAAGGGAACTACACAAGAAAAACACGTATAAGACAAAAGACGAACGTAGACAACGACAGCCGGACTTGGTACCGGTGTAAGGTTGAATTTTGACCCCGTTGAAAACTGATCTTTTGGTCGTTTTTCAACGTTGAAAATTGATCCCAAAGCCAATGAATTTTGACCAGCTCAATATTCAACTGGCTAATTGTCAGATTTTCAAGGTATATATTTTAATTTGAAAACCCATGCGTTGAATACTGACCATCTTGGAAAAATGACCACTTCAAAAAAATATCCATATGAAAAATACAAAACAGGAAGTGTATAAAATCTGAAAGTTTGTACAGGATGTGCCAATCCCAAATTCATGTTAGGTCTTATGGAACTCATTTTGGAGACTTTTGTGTTTACAAACAAAACTTTTTGATAGAGTATATTTTAACTTTGGTACATGTATTGGTTTCATTGCTGATTTTTGATATATTTTCAATATGAGCTGATCAAATACCATCAGAAGAAAAAAATATGCCCAAATGACACTCTATAATTTCATTATAAGTCCCCAAAACGAAGTGTGGAGACTCATAGTTTTTGCTCCGTTTCTTATAATTTTTTCTTCTTCTTCTCTCTTTCTTTTTCTTCTCCCGCAAGTTTGTCCGCCCTCGTTCTCAGCCACATTACCCGTGATAAAGGGTTATGTGTATATGTGCAATCTGGTCTTAAATTTTCAAAATTGCAGCCGTTGCCATGGATACGGAAAATACGGGAAAATTAAAAGTGTTCCGAATTGGATGAAATTTTACTGGAAGATAGCACAAGTTGTATGGAACTTGCCATGGAAACCGAAAAAAGGCGGGGAAATTAAAAGTGCTGAAAATTGCATGAAATTTAAAAAGAAGCCTGTTAAAGGAAAGTAGAACTTATTCTTGGTTTAAATTTTCTAAAATGGCAACAGTTACCATAGAAGTGGAAAATGAAAATCGAAAGCAGTGCAAGTTGGATGAATTTTTGCAAAAATGTTATAAAACAAACATAGAACTTATTTGGAGGCTTAAGATGTCACAAATTAATGGTGGTTGCTACTGAGGCAAAGGTAAACATGTGGGAAAATTGGAAGCATTTCAATCCTTTTAAAGCAATACAGAATGGTTGAGTAGGACTATCTTATTTACACTTTGAACTCTGATATGGAAGTTCGTTTGGGAGACTTTTGTGTTAGCATCCAATGTTAAAAAATGGATAACAGGAAACACATACAATGGCTGAAAATTATAATTACATGCAACTGTTTGTAAGGGAACTACACAAGAAAAACATTTATAAGACAAAAGACAAACGTATACAACGATAGGAACTCGGGGCAGCCGGACTTGGTACCGGCACTAGCAAAAGCCGGCGGTAGGGTTAAACCGGTTTATGGGTACCCAAACCTCCCCTTTATCTGTCCCGTTTCCCTATTGTATGAAACGTACGAATAAAACCCAATACAGGTAGACTACTAACTCCATGACCACAATCTTGAAAGGTGAGATAAAGACAATACGTAATTTTGAAAGATGGGCTAATAATACAGTTATTACTTGTTCATTGTTGAATTTTACCATGTTCCGTCTTCTTCTTACTGTAATACTCTACGATCAAATTTTCCGAGACCATTTCCCCAATCTTAACAAGACTTTACAGGAATGAAGATCCAATTCCAAAGCTCGGCGTTTTCAGGAATTTAGGGCAAACATTCCAACGACGCCAAAAATTATACGGAAACGTATTATATGACTAGAAGTTTTATATTGAAAACTTGTCTGGTAAATCCTGATACCAGGCTCGGATATGATCTATTGAATGGTGGGAATTTTGTGCCTAAGAATTTAATTTGTATACATTATGATTGCAAATATGAATGAGGCGTGGTTTTAGAAGGAGTGAAATCAAGTCCCTCTATTTTTCTTTCTCTTTTAATATTTAAGGTGGTACGGGGGGGGGGGAATAAACTCTGAATTATAATTTCCTGATATTTTGACGACTAACACTTAATTATTGGAGCATAAGAAAAATAATAAACAGTTATTTAATGTGAAGCCAGGGATGATACCAGAATATTTTCCCGAGGTAGTTGAAACAGCTCAGTCACGGTTCTATTGCCCGAACCCAATGCCTGAGGGCAATACAACACTGAACTGTATCCAATATTAATGAAAAATAATGTTGAGCTATTGTCTGACTACACATTAAATTACTGTGTTATTACCTATTTTGCACAAACGGAAAATAAATTTCAGAAATGGCCGTCTACAAAACTCAAATTTACTGCAACTTATTTTACTTATATTATTATTCTGATACATAAATGACTATTTTCAGCAAAAATGCTGAGTAAATCTGAACAAATATAATTGAGACCCTCAAGGGTCTGTTCTTGGTCCTCTTCTTTTTCTAATATATGTAAATAATATTGCTGATGATTTGTTTAGTTTCGCTAGACTCTTTGCGGATGATATTTCATTGTCAAATGCTTCCTAATACCTAAAACAATTGAAGATATCCTTCATACCAGTTTAAGACACATGTGCAGTTTAAAGCATTTAAAGGCGGATCTTTATCGAAAAAACATAGTTAACAACCCATCGTGTGATTGCGGGCATCCCTTTGAAGATTGCATTCATTTCTTAATGGAATGTAAATTGTTCACTGAGTGCAGAGACAATCTCTTTACCGCTCTAAATAATTTTACTATAAGTATTGAATTTCTATCGGCTGGTGATGAAAACCTTTCGAATGACCAAAACTTTTACATATTTTCTTGTGTACAAAACTATATTAATCGTACAAAACGTTTTGATCAATACTGATAAAATGTATTTTAACTT
Source organism: Modiolus philippinarum (assembly GCA_002080025.1). Lineage (NCBI taxonomy): Eukaryota > Metazoa > Mollusca > Bivalvia > Mytilida > Modiolidae > Modiolus > Modiolus philippinarum. Next base: position 93,010 of record MJUU01047819.1, on the reverse strand, counting down.
ACTCCAGTCAATATGTTATTTATTTTTCCCTTTAGTCTCTTATTTTTTCTTCTATACAGACATCTTTCATGTTTGTATTATATTTATTTTATATTATTGCAATGCCGTCATTTATATTTTTGCATATTCTTGTATTGGGAGAGGACTTTTATAATGTTGGTAAAACTTTTGTCCAATCCCATTGCTTATTTTTTAGCAAATGAATATGTTTAAATCAAAAATTGTAATTTTTCTAAAATAAACATTTTTGATATCTAAAAATGTGCAAAATAGTGTATATGTTTTCATGTGGAGTCATACCATAATTTTGAAGAATGTACATTTGCTTTACACATTTTCAAAACCATAGCAATTAGTTCTGTCAGTCAAAACTCTGGCGGATGTGTTCAACGTGTCTTGTAGTATTTCTCTCATTATTATCAATTTGAGGTTGATTATTACAAAGATTATTAGTAGAAATAAAATTCCACCAAACGTATCTACGCTAAAAAAAAACAATGTCACTAAAATCAATTTTTTTTACCAATAACGTGCACAGAATACAGTTATTTTATGCGTATGCAGGCAACAGACCATAATATTTGTCCCAAGGTACTGGGAACCACCAAAGTGTTCTATTGCCCGAGGCATTTGGTGAACAGTCCACCAGCAGAGTCATCGACCCAGTGGTACAAAATATACATTTAACCTACATGGTCGGTTTTCAACAACGAAAAATGACCACAGTGTGTTGCTATTCAACGTTGAAAAATGACCTGTGGGTCAGTTATCATTGCTAAAAATTCACGGAAAAAAATAAAATAAATAAAAATAAAAAGATAAAATAAAAGACCATCGGTGTACATGGTAGGTTTTCTATATTAAACAATGAATATCCAACGTTGAAAAATGACCAGCGGATCAATTTTACATAGATGAATGATGACAGATGTTTTAACATATTCGTGACAAGTTTGTGGCGTTTACAACAAACAGCATGGTTTCATCTTTTCATTTCAATCTTCTGTCCTCCGTCCATCTTTTCCTTTAAAGAACCTTTCCTGAGAACAACTGAATGGATTTGGACAACACTTTGCATGAAATATTCTTATGAATTCCAGATTTGACTTCAGTGTTGTCATCCAATGTGGCCGCCATTGTTTAACATTGAACTCTATGGAAAGCACATTCAAAGATCTTTTCAACGCAAACTAGTTAGAACAAAACTTATTCACAATGCATCAAAGATAGTTTCCTTCAAACCAGGCGTCCTGGAGGTCTGCACCACTATCCAAGATGGACATCATTGGGGAACAAAACTTGATATTGAACAGTTTTCAAAAATAATCTCTACTAAAACCATTTATGCCAGTAGGGAAACAATTTAACATTGAATCCTTCAAATAACTAAATACTGAAGTTACATAAAAGTTTTTAATATAGTCTGAAAATGAGACTCTTTAACAAATAGAGCTCGTATTGACAGATTTTGTCGGGCATGGTTCAGTAGAGCGATGCAGGCTCTTTTTTTTGTTGCCTGCTGTTAGCAGAGTCGACGCGTAGGAATTACTATATCCGTCGTCATACTTAGTCGTCCTGGTCGTCCTCCAACGTCTGTCTTCTTTTTATTTTTGTATCGCAACTCCATCAAAACTGTTGGTCCGATTTTAACCAAATGCTATGTCGTTTACTTGGTGTAGTTATGCACCTAATACTTAGAATTTGGTTTAACAGATTTTAGAGGTTCACGGAATAGCTCATTTATTAATCCGGTTAATTCACAAATCTATCATAACTATGTGTCAGATATTCCAACTAAACTTTCAGTATATGTTGATTATCGGATCTGGTAATGCACATCTCTCTAAAATGTGTTTTTACAGAATTTAGAGGATCATCAGGCCAACATAGCTGATTTGTCTATCCAGTTCGTTAATCTTAATAAGTCCTTCAAAAAATAATTGATATGCTAAACAAATTTTCTTCCACCTAAGGACTTTTGTGATCAACTTTAGTTTAACTTGATTAGTGGTTTCAGAGATCTAATTCTTTTATTTGAATCCAATGTGAACCACTGGTGACCATCTTAAATGAAGAACGAATATGCTTGATACCTTACTTGTAGGAACCAGCTAAAGACCATTGTGACTAAGTTTGGTTCTAACTGGATTACTAGATTCCGAGATCTTTAAATGTGTTTTCCATATGGTCAAATGTTAAGTTATGTTACTGCTGGAAGCCATATTTGATGAGGTTTGGACCTCCCGGATGCCGCTATTGGAAGGTACCACTGTATTCTAATTGGACATGTTGTTTCTGAGAAGAAAATTTTGAATGTGTTATCCATATAGACGGATTATGGTCGGTTTTTAACAACGAAAAATGACCACAGTGTGTCGATATTCAACGTTGAAAAATGACCGGTGGGTCAATTATCATTGCTAAAAGTTGACGGAAAAAAATAAAATAAATAAAAAATAAATAAATAAAATAAAAGACCATCGGTGTACATGGTAGGTTTTCTAAGACCGTCTTTCAAATATAATTTGGGCAGGGGTTCCCCCATAACCTACGTAATAAATATTGCTCAAATTAAAACTTTACAAGGCCCTTAAAATATTTGGGCAGGGGTTCTCCTTATTAAATAGTGTTTATTGCAGAAAAAAAACCCATAAAATTTAGCAGCATACTGTATTTTTCTCTCATATTATAATTTTCTTGTATGGTTTTCATGGTAACTGAAAGCTCCACCATCCATCACAAGGCAAATACTATTCAAAATAAGATTTGGGCACGAGTTCAACTTATAATCTTGGTGATACATATTGCTGAAATTAAAAAATTCTAAGTCCCCTACTAAAAAACATGGCGGGGGTTCCCCTTATAATTTATTTTATACAAATTGCTGAAATGGTAAATAAAATAGGTAGATGTTTACATTAAGTTTATTACCTCTCTTACTTTTGTTATTTCCCCTTTTCAATTCATTATATTCGTTATATCTTATTTTCAAATTAAAGACAATCATGTAAGGTATTTTGATGTATATAATTAGAACCATTTAAGGTATAGTACAAGTTGCAGTATTAAGAATAATATTTCTGTGTGAACAATAAAACTTTAGCAACTATTTTTGTTATTAAATGATACCAAACATGTGATTTTTGGTTTGAATGCGTTTTAACATTTAACCATAGGACGTTTCCTGGTTGCGGCCATCAAAGGACCATTTCGACTAAGTTTGGTTCTAATTGGACCAGTAGTTTCTTAAAAGAAGATCTTTGAATGTGTTCCATAGGGCCCAATGTTAAAACTAAGTTCCCCGCTGGCAGCCATCTTGGATGAGGTACGAACTTGCCGGATACCTTTTTTTGGAACGACCCATCTAAGGACAATTATGTGTAAATTTGATTATAATTGGACTGATGGTTTCTGGACATGACCATCTAAGACCATTGTGCGGAACTTTGGTTATAATTGGACTCATAGTTTCTGAGAAGCTATCTGAATGTCTTTTCCAAAGGATCCATGTAAAAACTGTGTTCCTTGCATGTGGTCATCTTGGATGAGGTACGGACCTGCTTGATACAATTTTTAAAAGGGAGTATCTAAGAACTATAGTGGCCAAATTTGGCTCCAATTGGCCAAGTGGTTTCAAAGGAGAAGATCTTTGAATGAAAAGTTTACGACGGACGCCAGGTGATGGCAAAAGCTCATATTGACATAGACAGGTTAGCTAAAAACTCAACCTGAATCACCCATGCATGAAATGCGGGCCAAAGTGTCATAATTTTTATCAGAAACCTAATGGCTGTTCGAAAGACACATCTACTGACGAAAAATTATTCATTTATATGTTGTAGTATCTCAGATCTAGCTTTAACAAAAGTTCAAATCTGAGTCACTCATGCATGAAATGTAGGTCGGGGTAGGCCCACCTGTGGACAAAAACTCATTTATCTTCTCATTGTGATTTAAAAAATATATAAGGTCGTTTACTTTGTTACGGATGGATGAATGGGCAGTAGGCAAGTACAAGTATACAAAGAAAAATACTAAGAACTTGCAATTTATATCTCGTCTATTCATTCATATACAAATTCATTTAAATTTATTACTTCTGAAGAAGTGAATTATATATATAGTTTAATTCCTATGGGCACAAACTGTGCGCCTCTTCTAGTCGATCTGTTTCTTCACTCTTATGAAGCTGAATTCATCGAAGGGCTTCTTCAAAATGAAGATAAAAAACTGGCCCAATCCTTCAATTTTAGCTTCTGTAATATAGATGATATTTTGGCACTAAACAACTCTCGCTTTGGTGATTTTCTTCATTTGATCTATCCAAAAGAGCTCGAAATTAGGGATACCGTAGACACTTCTACATCGGCCTCGTTCCTTGAACTTCACCTTGAAATTGACAACAGAGGTATACTTCAAACTAAGCTGTACTACACACGCGATGACTTCACCTTTCCAATAGTGAACTTCCCCTTTCCTTGTAGTAACATCCCAACAGGGCCGGCATATGAAGTTTAGATCTCCCAACTCATTCGCTATTTAAGAGCCTGTGTTCAATACAGTGACTTCCTTGATAGAGCCCGGTTGCTCACAAATAGGCTACTTCAACAAGGGTATGTTACCTAAAACTTGAAGTCATCCCTCCAGAAGTTTACGGTCGACATCACCATCTTGTGGACCACTATTGGATATCTGTTTCCTAGATGACAACAGATATTTCCCTCTAAAGCTTAATTGTTGTTTCCTCTGCCGGATTTGACATGTTCAACACGGCGGGTGTCTTATAAGAAGCAGGAGATGCTATCTCTACCGGTGCACCTGATTTCACCCATGGTTTTTATTGGGTCCGTGTTGTTGATCTTTGTGTGTGTGTGTCTTCATTTATCTTTTCTGTGCCGTACCCATGTTGTGTCTCTGTTTTTTTCTTTTTTGTTTCTGATGTTGCCATTGTCCTTGGATTGTTCGTTTTGGATTGACGGTTCGGTTCTCACTTACTTTA
>MJUU01047819.1:73136-87756 GCA_002080025.1 Modiolus philippinarum | reverse complement strand
AAAACTTGAAGTCATCCCTCCAGAAGTTTTACGGTCGACATCACCATCGTGTGGACCACTATGGGATATCTGTTTCCCAGATGACAACATATCTTTCCCTTTAAAGCTTAATTGTTGTTTCCTTTACCGGATTTGACATGTTCAACACGGCGGGTGTCTTATAAGAAGCAGGAGATGCTATTTCTACCGGTGCACCTGATCTCACCCATGGTTTTTCTTGGGTCCGTGTTGTTGATCTTTGTGTGTGTGTGTCTTCATTTTTCTTTTCTGTGCCGTACCCATGTTGTGTCTCTGTTTTTTTCTTTTTTTGTTTCTGATGTTGCCATTGTCCTTGGATTGTTCGTTTATGATTGACGGTTCGGTTCTTACTTACTTTACCTGCTCTCACCCATGGGTTTTTATTGGGTCCGTGTTATTCATCTTTGTGTGCGTGTGTCTTCATTTTTCTTTTCTGTGCCGTACCCATGTTGTGTCTCTGTTTTTGTCTTCTTTTTTTTTGTTTCTGATGTTGCCATTGTCCTTGGATTGTTCGTTTTGGATTGACGGTTCGGTTCTCACTTACTTTACGTAGTGTTTTGACTGCTTACGTGTAATTTTTTGTAAAGCGTTGAAAAATGACCCGCTTCCAGGTCAGAATTTTATGATAAAGGTCAGAATTCAACGGAATTGGTCAAAATTCAATGGCTTTGGGGTCAATTTTCAACCTTGAAAAACGACAAATAGGTCAATTTTCAACGGGGTCAAAATTCCACCTTACACCGGCACTAGCAAAAGCCAGCGGTAGGGTTAAACCGGTTTATGGGTACTATCACCGGACACTTGGGAGCTTTTATTTCGGAAAGTATAAATAAATTGAATTCGTCATCAACACATATTTCGGACATATTTTATGTTAATTATTTCTCTAAAATCTAAATTGTTTAAGTCAAGTTTCAATATCTTTGTTAATTGTCTTTCAACAAATTCTTATCGCGGATTTTAGTAATCTTTAATCCTTAAATGGACTCCATTTAGACAGTGTACTTTGTGGACAAAAGTGACAAAATCTTAATCCGCAGTTTGTGTTTATTGAATTCTCTATAGTGACATTTCTATGGACAACACTAATCTCTGTTTTTATATATTGTTGTTATTATATTTGTTATATCAGTTTAGGTTTTTAGTTCGGTTACGCCGGACTGCAAAATAAAAGTATAGAACTGAAATATATTCCTTTTTGATTTTATAACCGGGACGCCTACATTCCCCCGGTTATAGTACCCAAACCTTCCCTTTATCTGTCCAGTTTCCCTATAGTATAAAAATATACGAATAAAACCCAATACAGGTAGACTACTAACTCTATGACCACAATCTAGAAAGAAAAAGACAATACGTAATTTTGAAAGATGGATCAAGGGGTGCTCGCCGATAAACTGCCGGCTAGCTCAAGGAGCCTAGTCTGCTGGTAGAACACTGTCGCACTACAGAAGAAAAATCAAACTAAAAACTTCCCGAAGGGTTTGGTCAAGAATCATCATGTATTTCAGTAGACATCGGCAGTATCAAGTACATATATGGCATTTTCGGTTAAACATTATTGTATTATATTTATTTCTATACGATTTCTCTCTGTTTTGCATGTGGTTGCCATGGAACAATTTTCAATTTATGGCTATGAATAAATTGCGCCGGTTAACTTGGAGTCAATTGGCGTAACATACGTCATTGAACATTGTGACGTCAACAAATCTTTCCATGAAAATGCAGAAAATTGGAAACTTGTCTATTGTAAACACGGGTTTCCGCAAATTACCGAAGAGGGTATTATAAATCATCCGGACATTGTCGGAGAGGCATTTATAAATACCAGAAGTACCTTATCAGCCCCCCTTCCTATAGATAAATATAATTGTAGCTTTATTCAGAGGTAAATTTATGGCTTTATTTTTAGGATTAAGTAAGTATATGATAAACGGAAATAGCAAGTAATAAAAAAGTTATTTTCTATAATATTGTATAAAAATAGACAATATGAGAATAGAAGAAGTCTCAATAGTGGAATAGTGATATGTTCTGGACAATATAAAAAGAGTGCCCACTTACGAATGACTGTTGATATATGTTTTTGCAGCTTCGTGCTTTTCTGTGGTATCCAGTGTCGCAAGTTCCATTCCTCTGTTCTCACAGTCAGTTTTAGCGTTATTCCAATTCTTTCGCACTCCATCACTATAGTAAAAGTCTGATTAAAGAAAAAATGAAACAGTTATTTGATAAAGATGCATTTTGGTATTTCAATACCTATCAATGTTCATTAAACAAAGGTGATGCAAAATACTGAAACAAACACTTACGATATAATACATTTGTTTTTTTTTAAATTTTATCACAACATTGAATGAAACGTCTAAAAACACTTATAAACTCCGCATCCATGAAAAAAAAATAGGCACCAGAGTTTTACTCTCTGCAACTCATGTGTATAGTGCCATCGACAAAAATTCTTAAGGCAGAAAAAGAACAAGCGGAGTTAAACACAACTCAGGTATGACTGTTTTTGCAGCTTCGTGGCATTTCCAAGTTCTTTTATTCTCCAAAGTCGATGAATACATATTTAATACAGAGCAAAGATATAACACTAAATTATTTACAATTATTTACAATAAATCAGGCATAAATACAGTAGGGTGCAGACATAACCTCTCGCCAAGTTAATTTGAACCAGTCATAAAAGCTCTTCTAAATTAACTTAGGACCGTTTTCAAGTTAACTTAGACCAGTCATAGAACAGTCATAAAAGCTAATCTAATTTAACTTTAGACCTGTTCTAGAGCCCTGACTGCTCTGACCTGCCATAGAATCCTGACTGCTCTGACCTGTCATAGAGCCCTGACTGCTTTAATGTTATAGCAATGGAAACGTTCAGCGTTCCCAAATTAGCGCTCATTGTGTGCATCGTGTGCACTCGTCGTGTGAAGCCTGTGCGTGTATCGTGCGTTTACTACTTTCATTCAAAGTCCACATTTTAAAGATATATTTGCCCGTTTTCTTTGCCTAGAAAAATTATTTATTTTCATGAAAATTTCGAACAAATAAATTATTTATTTCCACGACAAGTTGAAATATTTATTTTTTTCCCTGGGACCTGGGACCACATTATGGGACTAATATAAGCCCCAGCTGGGACCAAGATTAAATTTACTTGGTTTACCTGATGGTAGAGACCTCATATTAGTTATCTAGCCTCTCTGGCCATTATTGATATAGTATTTTCTCTCCCGACTTCCGGTTCATAACAGTTTGGTTTGAATTTGATCTCCTTGTTTTTCCAATGATCGTTTAGTCTACTCTTGAAGGTGGTTACAATTTTAGATTCTACTACATTTGCTGGTAAGCTATTCCAGGTTTCCACAATTCTTTGGGAAAATGTTAGTTCTACTATACTTTATATAGATTTTGTATTTGTTACCTCTTGTCACTGTAGTCCTAAATGGAAAAATGTCTTGATTTAATACTTTATCTAAATTATTTTAAATACTGGGATCATATCAGCTCTAAGTCTTCTGTATTGCAGGGAGGGTATGCCTAATATCTTAGCCGTTCATTGTATGACAGGTTCTTTAAGTTATGCAACATTTTGGTAGCTCTCCTCTGAACATTTTCAATTTTATGGCTTCTTTTTTGTATATGACCGCCCATACTACACTTCCATATTCTAAATGAGGTCGTACTAGCTTTTTGTACAAATTTAGGAACATTTTCTTGTCTAGGTGACTGAAGCTTCTGTTGATAATTCCTAATTTCTGATTAGCTTTTTTAATTTGTGTATTAATGTGAACTTGGAAATTAAGACCAAGATCTTTTTCTGATGTCGACTTGCATATTTCTTCATTTCCAAGGGTGTATTCCACTTCACTGAAGATTTCCCAGATGAACATGTTGGCATTTCAATTTGTTGAATCGGAGTAACCTGTCGTTGGACCAGTCCATCAGGTTGTCGATGTCTTGTTGCAGTGTTCGACTGTCATTATCGTTGTTAACAGCTTTGTATCATCTGCAAATAGTTTTGCAATGTTTTCCATTACTTCTCGTAGGTAATTTATATAAATAGTGAATAATATCGGTCCAAGCACACTACCCTTTGGTAATTATTTATTTACAAAATCGCCCAATTCCCACCCCTGAAAATCCGGGCTGAAAATCAACTGGTCGTTATTTCTATTTTTGAAAGATAATATAGATTTTTACAACTGCAAGATTACAACTTTCCGGGACAATTTTAAAATATGTTAAACATATTGACATATAGAGTATCATATGTTTTGGGCTTATATACTATTCATAAAGAAAATCTGAATTTTCTTATATATTTTAGATTAAATTGCAGCAAGTTGAAGTATTGCAGGCATCGATATAATATCGAATGAAGAAAATCTGCCTTTTGTTATATATTTTAGGTTAAATTACAGCTAAATGAAGTATTGCGGGCATAAATATAATATCAAGTGAAGAAAATCTGCCTTTTCTTATATAATTCAGGTTAAATGACAGCAAATTGAAGTAATTGCAGGTTTCTATATATTATCGAATGAAGAAAATCTGCCTAAGTTTTCTTATATATTTTAGGTTAAATTACAGAAAGTTGGAGTAATGCGGGTATGGGCATCGATATAATATCGTATGAGGAAAATCTGCTTTTCCGTTGAATTACAGAAAGTTGGAGTATTGCGGGCATCGATATAATATCCAATGAAGAAAGTCTGCCTTTTCTTATATACTTTAGGTTAAATAACAGCAAGTTGAAGTATTGCGGGCATTGATATATTATCTAATAAAGAAAATCTTCTTTTCCTTATATATTTAGGTTAAATTGCAGCAAGTTGAAGTATTGAGGGCATATATGTAATCAATGAAGAAAAATTCTGCCTTTTCTGATATATTTTAGGTTGAATCACAGCAACTTTAAGTATTGCGGGCATCAATATAATATCGAATGAAGAAAATCTGCCTTTTCTTATATATTTTAGGTTGAATTACAGCAAGTTCAAGTATTACGGGCATCGATATAATATAGAACGAAGAAAATCTGTTTTTGTTATATATTTTAGGTTGAATTACAGCAAGTTGAAGTATTGAGGGCATAGATATAATATCAAATGAAGAAAAATTCTGCCTTTTCGTATATATTTTAGGTTGAATCGCAGCAAGTTGAAGTATTGCGGGCATCAATATAATATCAAATGAAGAAAATCTGCCTTTTCTTACATATTTTAGGTTAAATTGCAGCAAGTTGAAGTATTACGGGCATAGATATAATATCGAATGAAGAAAATCTGCTTCTTGTTATATATTTAAGGTTAAATTACAGCAAGTTGAAGTATTGCGGGCATCGATATAATATCGAATGAAGAACAATTCTGCCTTTTCTTATATATTTTAGATTGAATCACAGCAAGTTGAAGTATTGCGGGCATCAATATCATAACAAATGAAGAAAATCTGTCTTTTCTTATATATTTTAGGTTAAATTGCAGCAAGTTGAAGTATTTCGGGCAACAATATAATATCGAATGAAGAAAATCTGCCTTTTCTTATATATTTTAGATTAGATTACAGCAAGTTTAAGTATTGCGGGCATGGATATATTATCAAATGAAGAAAACCTGCTTTTTCTTATATATTTTAGGTTGAATTACAGAAAGTTGAAGTATTGCTGGCATCGATATAATAAGGAATGAATTTCGTTATATATTTTAGGTTAAATTACAGCAAGTTGAAGTAATGAAGACATCGATATAATATCGAATGAAGAAAATCTTCCTTTTCCTAAAATATTTTAGATTAGATTACAGCAAGTTGAAGTATTGCGGGCATCGATATAATATCGAATGAAGAAAATCTGCTTTTCCTTAATATTTTAGGTTAAATTACAGAAAGTTGGAGTATGGTGGCCATCGATATAAAATCGAATGAAGAAAATCTGCTTCTTCTTATATATTTTAGGTTATATTACAGCAAGTTGAAGTATTTCGGGCATCGATATAATAACGAATGAAGAAAATCTGCCTTTTCTTATATATTATAGATTAAATTACAGCAAGTTGAAGTATTATGGGCATCGATATTAATATCGAATGAAGAAAATCTGCTTTTTCTTATATATTGAAGCTTAAATAACATAAAGTTGAAGTATTGCGGGCATCGATGTATCATCAAATGAAGAAAATCTGCTTTTTCTTACATATAGTTTAGGTTAAATCACAACAAGTTGAAGTCAGCGGCAGATCTAGGGGAGGTGGCCCGGGCCCCTTTAGGTCGAAAAATTCCTAGGTTTTTTTAAAAAAAAATTGGGTTCCGCCCCCCTTTTAAAAATATTGGTGCCCCCTTAGCAGAAAGTCTGGGTCCGCCACTGGTAGTATTGCGGGCATTGGTACAAGGTCTGCCTTTTATTTTAGTTAAATTACACCAAGTTTCAGTATTGTGGATGCATCATTTTAACGTGAAAATGAAATATGCACCTCTTCTGATATTTGATGTTTATTTATTTATCTTATTGTTAATTTTACAAAATAACGTAAATTTACTGTATTACAATTTTCGAATACATAAAAGTGACTTTTCTGACAGTTCTGATATGGTTACGGCAAAATTGAAGAAAATTGCACTCAACCCCGGGCACTCAACGCGTGAAAATTTTGTGCGTTCGTCGTGTGAATCGTGTGCGTGTGGTAGGCAACGTGGGACGTATCCATCGCTGTATTAAATTTTGAGTATATACATGCACAGTTCTTGTATTTTTTTATTTCTTTATTTCTAATTTCGCCTGTTACATTTCTGTCAATGGCCCAGGCTGCCATTGGCAGGGTCCATGTTATAAAATACACTTTAACATACACAAATTATAACAATAATAACCTTATTAAAATAATTACTACTACATAATTTTCAATACACTTTTCAAAAAATCACACAAAAACAACTACCAAAATTATTTATGAACAAATAATAACTAATGTATCTTTAATATAATTATCTATGTTATATTTGGATTTATTCTTAATCTTCAGTTCAACATTAAGATTAGCCTTTAATTCTTTCAAAAAAAATCTCTTAATATCTAAAAAAATTACATTAATATTTTCGAATTTTACTTTACACCTCAATTTCCAAATAGCCCATTTTGCAATTACAATAATAATATTTGACAACAACAACCCCTTCTTCGAACCCTCATAAAAACCAAGTATCATATTTTTTTTCTTCAAGTGCAAAATTTTCAGTTATATCTACTTGTGAAAAAAATTCATTGATAAATAAAACCAAAGGATACACAATTTTTATCTCGAAGCCATGAAATGGCTAGAGAGATATTGATATGGCAAGAAAAAATCACGTGCCCCGCATGAGGTTTCAAGCCTATTAACAGCTCTAAAAGATGATCTTCGTGCTTCCAATAAAATATAGTGCGCAAGTTCCTTTCAAAATCGGATACATTTAGTATTTAAGTTATATTTCTTCATTTTCTTGAGTTGAATACAGTGTTGTTTTATTAAACTGAAAACAATATGCATGTTAATCAAATTACTCGTTTTTTTACTCGTTGCTTATAGAAAATGAATGGCTGTCTTTATATCTGATGGGAAAACACGCCCGTTGACCTTTATAAGATGTTTTTATTGGTTTAAAATGAAACATACGATAAACACGTCAGATGTGTATTCACACAGCTGAAGCGAGCTATATTTAAAGTTTACATAAGTACACGTGTCCAGAAGCGCGATTAATTTAGTATTATAACGTTTATAAATTTTCAAAGTCAGTAACGTATTTATTGAGTACAGAATTTAATTTGCCAAATCAATTAGTGCTTAATAGATTCAGGGATTGGTGTTCTATAATTATGATTTAAATCATTTATTTAGGTCAAGCATGTCCCCATTCATAGTTACAAAAAATCAATAACGAGTCGTTGTAGTGTGTATTCTTAAAATAGAGTTGTAAATGTTTCGTAGCATTCAAAATACAAACATCGCTATTTGTTCGTTCGAATTTTCGCACAAATTAATCATCAAGCGCAATTTGGCCAGTTACAGCTATTTTAAAGACTGAAAACTTCTTAAAAGGCTCTCGCTTTGCGGTCGCCTTTTAAAAAGTTTTTACGCCTTTAAAATCGCAATAAGTGGCCAAATGCGCTTGATAATATATAATAGCAATGAAATCAACATGCGAAATCACACAATCCGATTATTTTCACGTATTACGGACTATAACTTAATACATGCAGACGTATGCAGTAGTTCTTTGGATGACTACGAAGTTTTGCCACATGTAGACTTTCAGGGCTTCGAGATTCAGCTCCATCGGAGCTTTGATACAATTATAGAAAAGGTGAACTTGTGTTTCAAAATGTTGTTTACAATAGTGCCATTTACCTTCACAATTTGACAATCCAATTCTATATAACTTATATTATGTATTCACCTCCAATGAAATTCATTTATTTTATTCAATATTATATTTCTGTATATTTCCCCAAACTGAATCCCAAATTATATTATCACCGTAACCATTTTCCCATTTCGTTTGCGACTTAGGAGTAACATTTTTATTCAATATTTTTGTATTACCTTTAGTTTAAGATTTTTGACAGAAATAGGTGATCCTGAGTTACTAAATAAATGAATTCCAGATAATAAAACTCTTATGTTTTTCATTTACAGAAGGTACTGTAATTCCCTTTAATACATTAATGTAGTTTACTGGTATAGCGGCTTTTATCTTTCCAGTATTCAGTAATTCAGTTTCTTCTATCAATCAAAGAACTGTATACATCGTTACAAGATTTAAAATTTTTATTTTCAGAATCCCATATTAAAAGGGATACAAAAAATAAAGGATGACCCCTGAATTTTCTTTCATCATTACAAAATATATGCGTGTCAAGGATTTCCTCGACCGAATTTTGTTTATTCAGCAAAAGCACCTACCATCATTTGATAAAAAGGTGACATATAATGTAAATTAAGAGAGCTCAAGTTAGAACAGTTACAAATAAAATAAACTTGTCCCGTTAGATTATCCAATTTTTTAAGCCAATATTGCCCCAAGGTGATCCATGCTTCAGTTTCTGAATGCATGATTTTGTAAATAGATTTAACGTATCTACTTTTCGCAAAATTGAATATATTCACCATATCTATCCGCCCTTTATCTCTATCTAGGCAGCATACATTTCTCTCTAATAAGTTCACTTTATTATCCCAAATAAATCCCGAAATCAAAGAGTTAGTTTCTTTTAAATACACCTCAGTTATGCCTCGAATGTCAATTTCGTAACCAATCATTGATATGATTAAACTTTTAACGACCAGAACCTTCCGTTTAAAGGAGAGGTTTCTTGTTTTCCAGACTTGTAAACACGATTTAATTCTTTGTATTTTACTTTTCCAAATTGCTTCATTGTCAATTTCATACCCATGGTGAATATCCAGTGTTTTGAAATTAGTTTTAATCCATTTGATCTTTTTGAATCTCGGTGTTTTGCCCTTTAACCTCCCAATAAAAATACCTTTCGTTTTGTCATAATTTATTTTTGCCCCAGAGGCTAATTCGTAGATATGTATAATCTCAAAGGATTTTTCAACGGACGATTCATTTTTTTGTAACAACTGAGTGTCGTCAGCAAATAAACTTATTTTCTTCTCAATATCGTCCGGGAGTTTAATGCCTTCGATATCACGGTCTGCTCGAATAGCGCATGCCATTGGCTCCAATTTATAATGTACAAAGAGGTGCAATGGGACACCCTTGTCGAGCAGAGCTAGATATCGGAGCATATCTTGAAACAAATCCATTTGTTTTTATGCATGCTTTTGCATCTTTCAACAACATGTGTATCCAACCACAAAATTTAGCGCCAAAATTAAATTTTCTTAAACATGCTTGTACCCAGTTCTTGTATTGTTTTAGAGCAATACGCCTAATCTGAGCAGTCAGGATTCTATGACAGGTTAGAGCGGTCAGGGCTCTCTATGACTGGTCAGAGCAGTCAGTGCTCTATGACAGGTCAGAGCAGTCAGGATTCTATGACAGGTTAGAGTGGTCAGGGCTCTATGACTGCATGGTCTCTATGACTGGTCAGAGCAGTCAGGATTCTATGACTGCTCTAAGTTAACTTCAATTTAACTTAGGACTGTTCTCATGACTGCTCTCCAAGTTAACTTGGACGAGGGGTTATTTCTGCACTCTACTGTATACATAAAACATAATTATAAGCAGAATACAACAATGATGAAAACAACAAGACATTACATTACAAAGATAACTTAAAGTGGCAGATTTTATCATGGAGAACTACATCTTAGCATTTATCCAATTAATTACTAGTAATTTACTTAGTTTTCGTAAAACTACTGGACTGTTGTTATTCAATAGGAGTTCCAATTTTACAATGTTTGGTCTATTTCCATAACAGTCAATTTAATCATGCTTCTAGAAGAGCTCATTAGCTTCATTAATATAAAAATTATATGTCCTTGATTTGGCAGTCCTGGAATTTGTGACGAACGAAGCGTAATTAAACTATATAAACTATAAGCTATCGAAAGCAAGTTTATTTTCCATAATCAGAAATATTTTGTGCTACATTTGGGAATTTGTACTTTACATGTACAACTGCTTATATTCAATCTCTGGTCTACATCAGGCATCAAAAATACCATAGGCCCTTGTAGCTTGTATTTCTGGATCAGTGTTAAACTAATCCCTGTTCCTTTAATTTCATGTTATAAAAAACATAACATTTTAGAGACTGACGGGTTTTCTCTCATTTCTTCCTGTGCCATTTTTCCGATTCTTTGTCTTGATTTCACTTTGGTGTTGGCATTCGTTTTTGTTCCATAACATTCTGATGTTTTTCAGTCCCATATTGTTTTGTCTGAGTATAATAATTTTTTATTGTAAAGTTATTGTAGAAATGAGCATATTGTAGATTAAATGCTCCTAATTTGGGTTTCTCATTACATTCACCTTGAATCTTCTTGCTATTGGCTTTGTTAACATAGGCTAGCTTCATTGGCCAATGACATACCAATACAGACAAACTTTAACACAATTCCGAATCACTGAACAATACTTCTAGCTCAAAAGTTTTTCATCTTCCATATTTTTATAATTCTTTAATTTCTAAAACTTTTTCATTTTACTCGTTTTTTTATATAACTTTTGTAATTTCTTTACTGCCGTGAAGCGCAATCACCCAAAGAACACAAATTTACTGCATTTTATAGAACATGTTGGATCTGAATTTTAGATGTAACTGAATGCAAACTAAGAAGAATACAAATTATTAGGTAATTTTCCACAAAATTTATCTGCAGTTTTGACATCACTTCACACATTTGTAGACAAGTTAGATGATAGTAATTAAACAGTCTCTAAGAGATACAAAATAGATCACAAATTTCAGAGCCTCATTGTTTTAAATTTGTAGCTAATTCTTGATGCTCAATAATTGTTTGCGACCCTTTTTAAGAAGTATATTGATATAACTATTTGTGCATGTCAACTCAGCAATATTTTAAGCTATATCATGATGAGAAAAGGCTGTCTGTATACAGTACTGTCCAAGTGCAAATCGATGCATTGTTACTTAACTTGAAATTTTAATTGATGCGTGAGGAAATGTTATTTTGCTCTTCATTTAAACGACTACAATAAATAGTTAAGGCGGATTATCAAATACTTTTGCTACATTTTCACTACAATACTCTATATTCACACCATAATTATTTTTTTTGACAATGATGTAACTCTTACTTCTATCCGTTTGAAATATTCATAAACCCTTCAAACAGTTCGAAGCAAATACAGTAGACCATTTTTAGCAAAAGAAAACTTTTTGATTGACTATATTAGGCCAGTTTGCTTTGAAATTGTATGCCACGTTGGAATTTTCCGTTTATTAGAGTTTCTACCCTTTTGACTTTGAGATGTAAATTCCTTGTTATATCAAAATAAATCTTCAAAATATGCACGTAAAATGGTTTCATTATGTCTAAGCTTTTCGAAAGTATGCTTTGGACATTTACTCCATAAAATGCAAAATTTTATCACTCGCTGTAGATATTCGACATTTTTCATTTCATTTTATTCAGGTTCGATGGTTTTAAACTTTCTGTAAACATTGTAAAGATGAACTTGTTTTAAACACAAAAATACACAGTACTCCTAAAAGAATAGATAAGACCATATGCATGATGGTTAAGTCATGCAAATAAAATTTTCGGATTTTTAAATTTTAAGGTTAAATGATTTCACAACGAGTAAGCAAAATATATCTTTGATTAAATTAAAAACGACGAATTATTTCAAAATTTTCAGTAAATATTTTATAATCTAAAATGTGTAAATAAAGAATTGTCTCGAAGAATTATCTCCTATCTTTTAAGGCCTTCTTCAAAATAAAAACTAGCACTAATCTTTAATTTCAGCTTCCGTTGTATAGATGATAATTAATCACGAAACAATCCTCACTTTATGATTGTTTTCATCTTATCCACCGTATATAAAGATACATACCACAGACACTTCCACATCAGCCGAATTCTTTTGATCTCAATGGTTACAGAGATACAAAACACTGTATTGTAAACGGAACGATTAAATAGTCAACTTCCTCTTTCTTTGTAGCAAAATATGGAGTTTACATCTCCAAACTCATTCACTACTCAAGGGTGTGTTGTCAATACAGTTACTTCCTTGATAGAGCTTAAGCGCACTTGATTGAGAGAGAAAGGGAGAGAGAGAGAAAAAAATTCAAAACTTGGTAAGATGGGACTAACATTGGAGACAATTCCAATATTGCGAGCAGGTTTTTTTTCAAAAGTAGACGTAAGCTAGCGGACATTAAAAATATGAGTGGGTTTCGCAAAGGGTTAATTCCAGCTCACGCACTTATATATATGTATATACCCCTGTAATTTCCATAAACCTAGCTATAGACGCGATAATGCCTGAATAATGACTCAAAACATCATGCTACAATTGTATCGCTGTTCCAACTAAAAGTCTACAATTTATTCGTTGTAATTTCTGTTGAGAAAAAATCAGTAGAAAGTGATCAAGTCAACTGTAAGATGTGCTTTTAAGTTACCATAAAATGGTAACCTTAAAACCAAAATTGCTTACTACCAAAATAAGGTCTTGGTATTAATAAACACGAGAAGAATTTGATTGATGGATACAGTATATAACACCATTCTTAACGACAACATTTTATTTAAAATCTACAATTTTTCAGTTACACTATTTTTAAAATTTAAATCTATATCAATTTCGACTTTGTAATAACTAACTATTTACTAAGTGAATTAATAATGAATATTGTTTACATATGAAATTAAGAAGTTTATAGAATTGCTGGTCAATTGATCTGAAATATGTTTGCTTATCAATTGCTGCTAATGAATATTGATAAGCAACAATTCAAATATCATAGAATATGATGTTGTGGTTCAATATTATATCAGAATCTTTGCTATATCTACAAAAATCATTTCATTAGTGTAATGTTCCAAAATGTAACACCCTCTACATGTAACATTCACAATTTATTCTAGTCTTATCCATGATGTCATTAAATATTTTCACATGCCAT
Source organism: Modiolus philippinarum (assembly GCA_002080025.1). NCBI lineage: Eukaryota > Metazoa > Mollusca > Bivalvia > Mytilida > Modiolidae > Modiolus > Modiolus philippinarum. Next base: position 74,120 of record MJUU01047819.1, on the reverse strand, counting down.
CCATAAATTCTTCTTTTTTCGGAATCTAGGATCAAATTCTTGAAGAATCTTTATTATTAAAAAATGCAATTTGTTTATTAATATTTAATTATTAACAAGGATTATGAAATTTTGATTCAAATTGTCAACAATGGCCATTCGCTTTCAAATTGGGAATTGTTTTTATTGCTGTCTTAAATATTGTAAGGAAGATTCGTTAGGTTATAGCGTCAATAAGCAGCTTTAGTAAAGATTATGAAAGTCTAAAAAGATTTTTCATATACATATGAAAAAGAAAGGAAATGGGGTAAATGTCAAGGAGACAACATCCCATATCTAGGTTAAAACGACCAAAAACAAAACATCTAGGGGTCACCATATGGTCTTCAACACAGTGAGGAACCTCACACCATATAGTAAGCCCTAAATGGCCCCGAAAAGGTAAAAAAGTGAATAAATCAATGGAAACAAACCACATCCAATAACCCAAATATCAAGAAACTAAAATGTTATAAGAAGACAAGGACAAGCCAATGACCAACATATTCCTGACTTGGGACAGGCGCAAAAATTGCGGTGGGGTTAAACTCGTTCTCTTGGATCCAAACCCTCCCCCTATGTGTGGTGAATGGCTAAAAATAAATACACGTCAAAAAGGCTCACAGTAAAAATCAAACTAGAAAAAAGTCCAACTTATCAAGACGAGTACCCTTACAATGAAGTACATAAAACATGAAGACAATACACACAGGTACTGTCCGGACAAATGCTCGCAGTTACTGACAGCTAGCTAAGGACATAATTTCCGTTGACTATGATATCAAGCCTTCTTACATATGAAATTTCAATTGAAATACTTCTAAATAGATTTGGTATAACAACATCATCAATTATGAAAGAAGAACATGATATTGTGCAATGCCAAATACTGCCAATATGAAAAATTGTTTAAATTTAGTTATGGTGTAAAGCATTTAGGAGATGATCAATATTTTTGCCAACAAA
>MJUU01047819.1:56249-73045 GCA_002080025.1 Modiolus philippinarum | reverse complement strand
CCATAGAAGTTTGGATGTGAAATGCCCTGATGTATAAGAGCCCTGCATGTAGAACCAAATTTTCTTAATAAGTCAATGTATCTATAATAAAATTTAGAGAATGTTTTTATCAATTTATGATATCTAAACCCTTGATGCAGAAGTTTTTCTGTGAGACAAAAATTTCGGTCGTTGAAGTCAGAAACATTACTACATACTCGTGCATATCAAACAAGTTGTGAAATGTAGACCCCGTAAGAAGAGGCTAAGGGAACATCACCGTCGAGATGGGGGAAAATTGACTATAGAGGATGAGAATATATGTATGCAAGAAGATGATTCTAATGAAGTTTAAAGAAAAATCAGGTTATATCAAGTGAGAATAAGTTATGAGTTATTTTGAGCTTGTCTGACAAAAGTAGATATATTGCGAGAAGTGCGAGATCGTCAGTAGAACAGGGAAAATTGCCGGCAACGTGCTTCTACCGTCTCTAGACCCTTGTACTATTATTTTCAAGAAGGAATAGATTATAATTGTGGAATCTTGAGTCCACATTTCTCACTGCCCGGAACATGCACAAATTCGCCATTCAAATTTTAACAACAGTACCGAAAAAAGAACAATAAAAAATTAAAAACATCATTAGCTAGAAAATTTTCAAAAATTGCAAAAGTGTCTATACCTGGTATACTTTCCTCACTCTCCTTAGTAATGGTCAATATCCAAATAAATAAGTAACAAATTAAAACCATTCTACAACATACAATAGAAATTTGTTCGGAATACCGTATTTTCGAAGTATTGGGTCATGTGGGACTTAGATGAAATGATCTGGAAATATTTGCAATGAATTATTAAATATCTTTGAAGAATTAACTTGATATTTACAGAGAAGGATGTCATGTGTATATTTCTAAGATATATCAAGAAATTGATCTTCTGAAAAGCTTTTGAAAAATGTTCAAAAATCCATCATGTGTATGTTCACATACTTGAATACACGTGTTTTGTATTTATGTCAATATCGCAATGTGACTTACGTATGTTATTATGAAAGGGCATTATTAATACTGTGAAATCAAAGATGTATTGGACTTTCGACTATTTGTTTTATTAAGACATTTCATTATTTGAAGTAAATTTTTAAAAGTAAATGTGAGAAAAATTTCCGCGCTCGAAATATATTCCAGATTTTACGAGGTCGTAAAACAGAACATAGCTCCTTGAGTACACAGACGAAAAGCTGTGATGTTGATATATTTTAGTGAAAATACTATAAAGTCAAACACAAGTACGAGCATCTTACATCAGTGGAAGTGTAAGGCAGGAACATAAAACATGATCACACAATGTTAATCACCTCGTACGGTTGATGATTGAAAATTTCTCTAAATCTCCAAATATACCCATGAATTCTAACTCCCGTGAAAGTGCAAGACAGGATAACTTAAGAGATAACCATACTGTATTTTAGAATCTGAAGGGATGAATCGTAGATTTTACTGTCGCAAACACAGTTTTCCGGCGAGGCGTGAGCGGAGCCGGAAAACAGACGTTTGCAACAGTAAAAAGTTAGATTTACCCATGAAGATCCTAAAATACAGTTTGGTTATCTCTATTCTAATGCAAAACCGAAAAGGAACGTTTTAAATCGATTTTAAAATTACAGGAAGTTTGGTGTGCGTCTACGCAGTTACGTTGCTATATTGGTTCCGACCGTAAATCATGGATTTTACCCCCTGAAATTTTTGAAGTCATTCAATCAAAATTAACGTTACAAACATAAGAGCATTAGAATTCAGAATATTTTTGCAAGCTTCGCTACAGACAGAAATCTTACGGTCGGATGTTGATATTTTCAGGAATTTAACAAAACTGTGAATTACAAAACCATTCAAAGTTAGATTATGATTACGTCAAATCTTCAATTTTTTGTAACGAATTTACATAAATTGGCTGTATAGAGCAAATTCATGTTAAAGCTTTACTATTCAATTCTTTTGAAATGCCTGTACTAAGTCAGAACTATTGCGGTCGAAATTTTTCCTGTGGTTTCCACCTGATTTGTCTTTTTCTCTCTTGGGGACTTCGGCTCTTGACAACCCTGTCTTTGTTGTTACATCCATTTGTTATGTGCTATACTGTAGAATCCCAATTTATTTTGACATACCCTATTTGTTTGCCAAAAATCGTTGCATTTGCTTCAGTATTTTCAGATAGAGAAAACAAAATCAGCACCCGAATAAACAACAGATATTGAAAGATGACAGAATTGCAGCAGCTTTAATATGCACTAAGAAAAAGTCGATTTTTACGAGATAAAAAACACAACAAACAACAATTACGATGGAAAAATTTATCATAAATAGCTTCAATAGGTACTTCTTTTCAAAGGAAATTTACTTTTACCATTTTTTGTTAGACTGGTTCTATTGAACGAAAAAATATTGCACGAGAAGGTGCCATTTTAGACCCATTAGTCCAGATGTTGAAAGGAAAGCAATGTATCACTTACCCTTTTAACACTGTTAGTTCTTTAGTTTTAAATGTTGTTCTTGTGATGTTCGTTTGTTTTGTTGATGTGTATTGTTTCTAGTCTTCTGTGTTCTGGTGTTCTCGTTTTTTGTTTTGTCTCTTGACTTTGATTGATGTAAGTTTGAATTTGTTACTTCGCTATTGCTAATGTTTTGCACAGTTGCTTTAGTCGTGCGTTTTGTGTTGGCCTTGTGATGCATAATACAAAAAATACCCAATTTGCATAAAAAAACACATGTAAATTTCGTTATGCTGTACACGTGTTTCAAGGAGAAACCTCTCACCAGTAGCTTTAGAATCAACTAATATGGAAAAAGCCATAATCCAAAAGTAGTCGATAAGAAGTACTCATTACCTAAATTATCGAAATAGGAGGCCAAAATCAGTACCAAGGACATCTACCGAGTGCTATACATGGAATGAAGCCTCACTATTTTGTGGTTAGAATTTTGATAATAACAGTAAATTTCTATAAAACGCCAGGTAAAATTTTCATGTCAGACAAGTCTGACTATGTGGGCTGTTGAATACCCCCAGGGACCTCTGGTCCACCGGCAGTGGCATCGGCCCAGTGGTTCAAAATGCAAAAAATATCTAAATTCATTACAAAATTTGAAAAATATTTGAATTATATAATATGATACTGGTAATTATTTTGTAAAGTGTGTAAAAAAATATAGACCCTCTCTTTTTATACTTTTTTTTACCGTTTTCACAGAACATTGTGGTTTATGAAATGCCATATGATCCAGAAACAGCAGTTACTTCTTTGTTTCCTTGTTTTCCCCAATTTGATTTGAAAAAAATATATACGACCCTCATTGAATGCTTTTGTAAAATAGAAATACTCATGTAGAATGGATACATCTGCAAACGAATATCGAAGCAAGAACAAGGAAAGGGGGATTCTAAAATCATAAATCCAAAATCAAGGCAAAAAAGAATGATTTTGGTTTTACATCAAAGCATTTGCAACATAAGTATATACATGTTTGTCGTAAATTATACTTGATGATATGTTGTATGTCTTCAGGTCTGTTTGTCGGGCAACAAACGACAATGTCTGTGAGAGTATTTTGCATTATATTTTTTTGTTTGCTGACAAAACCGCATCAATATCCAAAAGAAACATGAATGTAGTGTTTTTCGACATCTAGCTGGTGAATTACGCTCAAGTCGATGGAAGGAGCCGTTCTTAGTGTTTGCTTCTTCTGAATGCCTCGTGGTAACAAAGATGAAGACAACAATAAAATCAATTTGTTTAATCTTACCGTGTATTTGAATAATTTTTGTTCGTGTATAATAGTATTTACTTCATATCTTTTTTTTTCAAAGAAAACAGCATTTTGAAATTCATTTATAACAATCATTATTCATATTGTCTCTTATCAATGCAAATGCAGAGATAATGAATAGAATGGAATAGAATAATAAGAATATATTTTATTGTCAATCAAAGCGCTGAACAATTACAAATAAATTTAATACATTGATTTATAATAGTTACAATGATTACTATTTAAAAGATACAAAATTTAATAAAGATGGTTTTCAGTCAAGAGCAGTGACCAAGGATCATTGTGGCCACCAATAAATACAGTGAATTAATGTATATCTAAAGGTATCTCCTAAGGCTAAGTTTCAATTAAATATTCAATAAAAAGCCATTTCTTTTCTCATTTAATTTATGCAAAGGGAGGAGACACTTTCAATTACGACTAGATCTTCACATGATATTAACCATATAAATTGAGATATTTTATCTAAAGTATTAAAATTTGGATAGAGACTGCTAATTTTTGGGATTACATAATTGTTTAAAATTCGACATTTCAAAAGGAATTTAAATTTATCTACAATTTCAGAACTTTTTACATAAGGTACAGGTTCTATCCTCTATCCGGAGTCCTCGGTATCTTCCTTGGACTTTTTAAAGTTTATTCACAAACCCCATTTATCACAAAAATGACGACAATTTGTCAATACAACTCTGAAGTCCTACGGCAGACTCAGATATAAATACTAAATCATCTGCATGTAACAAACAATTCAAACGTAATTTATCATAACATACTGGTTCACAAGTATTATCAAATATTTCTGGCAAGTCATTTATTAATATATTAAAAATGCAAGGACTCAAGTTATCTCCTTGACAAACCTCAATTTTGGAATAAAAAAAAAATCTGTTACAGTATCGCTGTCAACTTCCACAGGAAGTTCATTGTTATTATACATTTGTTTGATTACATTGGAAAGGAGGCCACTGATTTCTAATTTACGCAGTTTGTAAAAGAGGACATCATGCCATACAGTATCAAAAGCCTATCTTAGGTAAATAAAGCAAGTATATAATTTGTTATTACCTAGTTGAGTGTATTTTTCAATTAAAGTTTTTAAAACAAAAATATGATCACTTGTTTGTTTCCCCTGACAGAATTATTTCTCTCTGTCCGTCAAGAATTTTTCTAACATAGAGTTTAATATTTTTGCAAACAACTTTCCTATAACAGGCTAAATAAGAACCATGCAGAAATTTAGATATAGAAGAAGCTCATTTAAGATAAGCACCTAAAACTTCTTCTCTTTCTTTCACCCACTGATGCTGTTTTATATTATTATAAAAGCCTTGTTTTTCTGATAAAAAACAAATTACTCATCATTGTTAGTAAAAGTTTTACTGTTTTCAGAAGGAAAATACGAATTTTTAGTTACTAGTATAGAATACTATAGAGATGGGTATTTAGTCCCAGGGTCATTTTTAAATTTCATTTGCTTTCGAGAAAAAGCTTAACTATTTTGGTTTATGTATGTATTATCCTGAAAATAGAAATAAATGAAGAAATGTTATATGAACTATATTGAGGCCTGTTGTGGCATTCAACAATCAGAGTAATAGTATGTGGTTCCATTAATTTCAGGTCAATAGCAATTGTAGTGTAGTCTTTTATGTCTAGTTTCCGACTACAAATATTTATACTTGGTATTGTTGTACTATATATCAGCTTCTTTTGAAGACGTGACACATAAGTCAACAATTAACTTTTTAAGGTTACAATGACGTTCATACATGGATTGACTCTAAAATGAAAATTGATGTCTTTGTTCAAGAATGGCGAGTTTATTAGTTTTTCATGTTGGTTTGACAGTCGATAATTAGGATTTTTGTTCGAATGCACTACCAAGAAGCCTGCAGACTGATCACAAAAATATCAATATCTTAAGGGACCGACCATTTAACCTGAAGGGGGGGTTATGGTTTTTTTTTCAGGACAGAAAATTTTTTTCGCGCTTCGCGCGAAACAAATTATTTATTTTTTGCACGCGTATCAACAAAATATTTTTTTTTCAAAATTAACATTATTTTTTTGGGCAGAAAGCCTCAGTCAGAAAATTTTTTTTCATCATTTTGGCAGCAAAAATATTTTTTTCACATAAAATCAGATCCAAAATATTTTTTTTAGAAAAAAACCATAGCCCCCCCTTCAAGTTAAATGGTCGGTCCCTAATCATTATTTCTCTGTATCGAAATGAACCCATTTTAAAATAAAAGTTGTACTTTAACAATGAAAGAATATGGAGTAAATGCACATTAAACACAATCTATACAAATACATGATTCAACCTAGCAATGAAACAACGCTTTTATTGTTGTTCTTCACCTTGAACGCACCAAAATGCCTTCAACGATTTGCTGTGCAAGCTGAAGACGGCACCAAGCACCGGTTTGAGTGGAATTCATTGCTAAATGTCGAGGAATGCCACATCTATGCATCCTTGTCATGAGTGTTCTGATATAAATTTCTGTATCATTTTATTTGCTATGCTCATCATTACTGTGAATTTAGTTTCTACATATGCGAATTTCGACAACGTATGTTTCTTCAATGAGATAGTGAAATTTGTTATTCATGAACAAAACAATCCAGTAATGAAGAATCAGTTATCTTTGAGGTACAATGTTTTTGCGCATCCATCTGAAAATTGGAATTTGCCATTAAAATGTGGTAAAAATTATTTTAAATTCACAGTGACTTCGGTATTTAGTTATTTGTCACCACTGGGTCGATGCCACTGCTGGTGGACTGTTAGTTCCCNGGATATTTACATTGTGTCAATGACTTTTCAAAAATAATTTTCAATGGGATAGCTAATTTTGCTGGTGAAATTTTTAACATTCTATGACTAATGATATCCGGACCTGATGCCTTTTTAGGGTCAAGTATTTTTAAAATATCAATTATTTCACCCTCGGTAATTTGAATATTAAAAAGGGCGTTATTGCATTTAATTTCGAAATCTGGAAGTGGGATGTTTTCATCATTTAGTGTGGAAATTAAACTGAAGTATCTATTTAACAATTCACATTTATCTTGGTCTTCGTATACAATGTCGTCCAATGTAGGGTCATTCATTGAATTTGTTAACGGTGGAATGGAGTTACTTCCCTTAGTTGATTTTATCAATTGTTTCATAATTTTCCAATAAGTTTTTGAATTTGGACTACTGTCTAAAAGTATATTTTCTAAGTTTGCCTCAAACCTTTCTTTTGCAATTTTCTTCATATTATTTACTTTATTTCTTTGCTTTTTATATTTTTGAATATCACTCTCCCTATTATATTTCAAAACCTTTTTCCGAATTCGATCTCTTATACGTATTTCTTTCTTGATAGAACTGTTAAACCATGGACGATCTTTATCACGTACAGATATATTTTTTGTCGGGATTCATTCTCTTGCTACTTGCAAAAATATTTTAGAAAATTCTTCACACATGTCGTCAACATCCTCTAAACTACCAAGTTTTTCATTCCAATCAATGTCACTTAACATTTCATCAAACTTTTCAATATTCATATTATCATATTGCCAAATTTCACGTTTGAAAGGTGAAGACATAGGTTTTGGACATTTAAATATCGCCACAGCCGCGTCATGATCACTAATATGGTCCGGTAATTTTAAAACATCCGAGTATAAACATTGCATAGTATCACTAATTATTATAGGATCGAGTAAGGAGAAATTATTACCCACACAGCGTGTAGGTTTTTCAATAACATTTTTTAGATTAAAAAACTCTATCAAATCAACGAGTTTATTGTTGCTCCGTAGAAACAAGTTACTGTTCAGGTCCCCACAGATCACTATATTATTGTTTATTTGATATGCTAGTTCAATTGAAAGTGTCAGACGAGTCCAATATTCAACATCAGTCCACTGTGGACGATACGTATTACATAATAGGAAGGTTTGACCTTTTACATGTACCTGAACCCATATTGATTCGTCAACAAAGTTTTCTAAGTTTGTTAATCTACTAATGCCGACTTCTTGTTTCGAATAAATTAAAAGACCACCACCACGACATGCGTCACGACCCCCTGCATTAGATCTGTCCTTTCTTTATGGAGTTTGGTTGAAGAAGTCAATATGTATATCATCGTTCGTGATAGATTTATCTAAGTGCGATTCTGTTAAAACAAGGAGATCAAATTCTTCAGCAAAGTGTTCTAAATAGGAAATTTTGTTACGGATACTTCGAATATTTAGATTACATATCGATACTGTTTCATCGTTGGAAAGACTTTCTGTACTACTGTATAGAGGTGAACTCGACGTGTTTGGCGATTCAGGTCCAGGATTTGGTTCTATGTTACTCATCAGTAAAATCAAGTTCAATATATATAGAATGAAGATTATATTTATATTTGAATTAAAACTCTGGAGAAGTACGAGATACGCGAAAAGGGACGAACAACGTAAGTTTGTTAAAAATATATATAAATATGTATCATTCCGGATCTTTACGGATCCATTTAAGACAAAATTTGTGCTAAGGTGATACAGGCCTATAGCTGCCCTGTAATCCTCTAAACTGTTACCCATTAGGGTACAAATTTAAACTTGGGAGTTGACAGCTATAGGAATTCACCCAAATTCTAACACTGCACCAACATGTACCTACGTATTCGTATACATAAAGAATTTCAAACATGGGAAAGAGAAAATGAAGTAAATGAAAAAATAGAGCTGAAAACGAAACAATGTATAAAAAAATCTTGGCCTAAACAGCGTACAGTTTCCAATAAAACGGTGGTTATATGAAAATGGGAAACCAATTTAAAATTAGATGCGTAACAAAAGAGATAAAATCAGAAGTNGTAAATAGAAAAAAAAATAACAAACAAAATTATACATACTTACAAACTGAAAATACATTACAATGCAACCTATTATATACATTTATCATATGCAATTTTGTATTACAATTATCACATTTGTGTATTCATCATATTCAGTATATCCATTTAGATCATAAAGTATTAACAGAGCAGTTATATTTGCTGGTTCATATAATATACAAATATGTTTCCATATAAATCTTTAACATACAACTCCAAGCATATAAAAGATATAAAGCTTCTTTAAATATTGTCTGTGCATTTTGGTATTTAATAAATATTGTAATTTATAATTATCATTATTAGTTTTAATCGTTGAGAGATTTTTTTTATGGCAGTAGAGATAACAAAAAGTTAAATACTTCAAAATAATGATAAAAGTATTAATTAAATAGGTATAAAGTTAAAAAAAGTTAAATACTTCAAAATAATGATAAGAGTATTAATTACATAGGTATAACCCTAAGAAATACTGTTCGAGTGTGTGTGTGTGTGTGTGTGTGTGAGAATGAAACGAACAAGCTACAAATCAAGCTATACAATAAAAGAAACAATGATTGGGAGGAAATAGTAATAATATTTAGATATATAATAAATGCATTGCAGCCTAAATCGACCCCTAATGTACCCCTAAATATCATACGCAAGTCAGACGGGTGACCAATAAATAGAGGTAATAAGTGTTCAGTTGAAAATTGTTCATTGATATGTAAATTATTTGTTTACGTATTTGTCATACTGAAGTAAACACGTGTTTGCAGAGACTGCGCTGTACATAAAAGAAAACAGATAAAAAAATCAACACAAGTTTTCTCTGTTGTAATATATAGATATATCTTCGGTACAGCGTCAAACACAATATCACAAATGGGTCTGAAATTACATAGGTTATGTTGAACAAGACGGCACGAGCAGGGGCAACTGGACAGCAGCTCGTATGGCACTGTGTTCAAGCTATCAAGTTGTCCCTGCGCTGAACCCAAGAACACAACAAACTCTTGTTAATTGAAATGAATATTCATATATATTTTTTGTGCTAAGCGGAAGAATTTAGATACCATATGACCTTAAGAGGAATTAATGATAAACATAGCTGCCTAAAAATAGTATTAATTGGTCAAGGTCGATAAAATATCTCATCCAGGTGTATATGCAAATTTGCTGTTTTTGTTGTTCATTCAAAAACAACGGTATCATAATAATAGTTGAGATCAATAAACCAATGAAACAAATATTAATAATGAATAAATGTGCAAAAAAATAATCAGACATGTGTTGGAATTGTAGAGGTATATTTTCATGTATACCGTATCTAGCCGAACGATTGAATCAATTACACATTGATATATGTGCCTTATCTGAACATTGGTTACGATCACATCAATTGCACATACTTAATAGCATTGACAATAATTATGTACCTATAGGAAAGGGTTCGGATGAATCAAATCCCATGTTATACTCTTCAAATTCAAGATCTGGTGTTGCTCTATTAATCTCTAAAGAAATTTAGCCATTTGTATCAATAATCGATATTGACAGTGATAGAATTATAGGTGTTGAAATAAACTTACCCGGAATTGTTACTTACTATGTCTTTTCAATATACTTACCTGCTGCCACGCGCACTATAGAATATTTCAAGTATCATGCCGAGTTTCTATTCGAATTATTATCTGTCTATCAAGATATGGGAACTGTAATTATGATGGGTGATTTTAACACAAAACTAAGCGGCCCACGATGCCAGTTCAGATATAATGAAAGATCTGAAATTTGTCAATCTCTTATGAACTCATTCAATCTTATTTCTGTTAATATGGAACTGTTATGTAAAGGTCCGGTCATACTCTGATGGCCAATCAACCAGTATTGATCACATTCTGACAAACCGTAATTTAATACAAAAAATTAAGCAAGCTGAGGTTATAGATGACCACACTTTTGCATCATCCAGTGATGTGCACTTTCAAAATTGAAACTTCGATTCTAAATTCAAAAATTGAAAATACAATTAAATCTGTAGCATGGGAAAAGGCCATTTCAACTGGAAAATTAAATGACTATACTTATGCTGTTTCGCAAAACTTATGGAGCTTTCACTTTCCTCAAGTAGACTCGGCAATGGAGCTCGAACATTACTATACAAACATTTTAAAAGCTATTAGAAAAGCCGAGGAAGATACATTACCCCATAAACGTTTTATGTCACATTGTAAACCTTATTGGAATGATTCTCTAACAGTTTTTCGTGATCGTATGCGTGATCACCGAATCGAGTGGATTAACAACTGTCATTGCTATGAAACCGACTGTTTATTCTATAAACGTTATAAGTCAAGTAAAAAGGATTTCCGTGATGCATTGAGATCAGCTCTGGATGAGTACGAGAGCTCAACCTCAAGGCAAATAGAGCATGACATTGACATTGATCAAAAGGCCGTACGGGCGATCTTAAATCGACGTAAAACAAACTCCTCGTCTTGTAAAGCCTTGGTGCGTGATAACATAATGATTACAGATAACCAAGCTATAAGCGACATATGGTACGAACATTTTAAAGCTGTGTTTAGTCAATCTGTGTATGAAGAACCAGGACGTGATGATTTCATACACCAGCAAGTATTATTAATTCGTAATGAAGTATTGAAGTCGCGTAATCAGGATGAAACGATGGTCAAACTTTCTGACGTATCAGCTATATGTGCAAAACTGAAAAACAATAAAGCTTGTGTCATGACTGTATTGCGTTCGAGCACATCAAATATGGTGGCAATCTTCTTGTTAAACACTTATGTCATTTATTCAATCAGTGCTTACATCTTGCATACGTACCAAAAGACTGGCAAAAGAGCATCATAATAGTTTTATACAAAGGCGATAGCAAACCAAAAACTGATACTAACTCTTACCGAGGTATATCTCTCGTACCAAGCATCACCAAAGTGTTTGAAAAACTATTAGTCTCATTACTTACCTCTTTGCTACCCGACTTCCCTAACGCTCAACAAGTTGCATATCACAAACAACTGTCAAGCATGAATGCATCATTCAACCTTCAAGAAGTGATAAATCACCATGTAGAGAACAACGGTACTGCTAACGTTATTCTACTTGACAGCACAAAAGTTTTAGACACAGTTCGTCATGACGGATTAAGAATTAAACTTTTTAATTATGGTGCAACGGGAAATATTTGGCTTTTATTGGATAATATGTATAATAATCTTAGTATAAACAGTATTTATTCAGAAAATACACAAAAACAATATAATGAATACATACATCAAGGGATTGGAAAACAAGTGTCAGGCACTTTTACAAATTCCTCTCCCTAAAAAAACATTATCAGAAATGGTAAATAACAACTTCGACATGATGACCATAAAATAATTGTATGATTTTAAATACATGCCAACTACTTACACATAAATATCAGAAACATATATATTTTCATGAAAGCCACACAATATCAAAGTCAAAAACATAGTGATATTCATAATAAAATTCATATCAAGTAAATCTCTTAGTTTTTATGATAAAATCTTGTATCACAATAAAATTAGCAGTGTTTTCGTCATCTGAGAGTGCAATATCTCCATAGAGTAATTTATCAATAGTAACAGGGTTGTATGTTAACTGATTAAACATGACACGTCTGGGTATATCATATCTTGTACATACTAAGAAAAAATGATCAGGACTCCCACAGATACAAAAAGGATTTTCAATTCAGTTTTTTATAAACAAATGGGCGTTTAAGCCACTACCCTGGGTCCTAATTCTTGTATGAAAAATCTGACCCATCCTGCTGACAGTATTGAAATATTTTGGGACAGGACGAGTTTTTCTCAAAAGATTTTTGAAACAAGACAAAGATGAGTTCCGGATATCATTCGGAAGATTGTTCCACAATCTAATAGACGATGGTAGGAAACTATTATGATAATAACTAGTTCTGGTTGGTAAATTCACAATGTTGTCAGCATTACGCGTACGATAAGTGTGGATATCACGAAACGTCTGAGGAAATAAGTTTGAAAGATATGCAGGAGCATTATTGTTGACCATTTGATGAAATAATATGAGCTTGTGATTTGTCCGTCTGTCTCTAGCAGTAAATTATTCAAACTAGTCAACTTTGATGCGCCTGTAACAATACGTGCCGCTTCATAATTTATATGTTCTAGTCTATCTTTTACGTATTCAGAACAGTTGTCCCATATTACATCTGCATATTCAAGAATAGTACGTATAAAGGAAAAGTACATAGTCTCAAGAGACTTCCTGTCGACAATAAACTTTAATCGACGTAGCAAGTTTAAACGGACAGATGCCTTTTTAATAATCTCATCAATATGTTCGTTCCAACTACCATCACTAGAAAATATGAGACCTAAATGCTTATGTGACTGGACGGTTTTAATAACATTTCCATTCAGAATTAAGCGATGATGGTAGTCAGGGTCAATTTTCCTAGATATTACCATAGATTCAGTTTTATTTGGATTAAATGTTACCAGCCATCTTTCGGCCCATCGATTAATTCTTTGCATGTCTGAATTTAAAGTGATTGAGGCCAAAAGAGGACTGTCAACAATTGCATATATACTAGTATCGTCGGCGAAAAGTTTAATATTACAATTCACTTCGTCTACAATATCATTTATAAAAATTAAGAATAACATAGGACCGAGAATAGAGCCTTGAGGAACCCCAGCATTTACAGATACCCAGGAAGATTCTTGACCATTTAAGACAACTCTTTGTTTTATATCATTTAGATAGCTACAAAACCAAAGTAGCAAACTACCTGTGATACCCATTTTTTGTAATTTGAAAATCAACCCTCTATGCCAAACACGATCAAAAGCTTTGCTAATATCGAAAAAAACTATTCGTATATCCTTCCCCTGATCCAAGGCTTTAGTGAAAACATCTGATAAATATAAAAGTTGGTTTACAGTAGAGTCTTTTAAGGTAAATCCAGACTGATGTTCAGATAACAAGGTGCGTACATAATTCATTACATACTTATAAACACATTTTTCAAATACTTTACTTATTACGCTCAGCAAAGATATAGGACGATAGTTCCCAACACAACTTTTGTCATCCTTCTTAAAAACAGGAATGACGTTAGCACGTTTCCAAGTACAAGGAAAAACCATGGTTGACAAGCTTAAATTGAATATACTACAAAGGGGTTTGTCTAGTATGTCAAAAGACATTTTTAACAATCTAGGACTTAGCCCATCAGGGCCACAAGCTTTATGAACATTAATGATTTGGAGCATATCTCTTACATCATTTTCAGTGATATGCAATCTATCGAGCGGAGTGTCAGTGATAGAGTCAAGTAACGGGACTGATTTATTATCATCATTAATGTTAGATTGTGAAGCAAAAAATGTATTAAAGGCCTCGGCTTTGTCGCGGTCATTATTTACTAAAAAATCGTTAACCTTTAGCGGTGGAATAACAGATTCACGATTTTTAAAACCAACTATGCGAGATGCCGTCATCCACCACTTTTTAACGTCAGATGTATTAGATCGTAAATTATCAACTAATTTATCTAGGTACTCACGTCTTTGTTTTCTTATAAGATTGACAGTACGGTTTCTCTGTCGTCTGAAATTAGACCAGTGTTGCGGTAAATTCGACTTCTTGGCCTTTTTGTGGAGACGACAACGCTTTCGTATGGCACGACGAACAGTATTGTTAATCCACGGTGGCAGTGAGCTACGGACGATTATTTCCTTATTCGGAATAGTGGCCTTTGTGGTCTCGATTAAAGTATCAGTAAACGAAGTAATAATAACATCTAGGTTGTTATCGGTATCAGAAATTACATTGTCCCAGTCTACGGTGCGCAGTTTGTCTCGAAAGGCGTCAGTATCACATCGATCATACAGCAAAATTCGGCGTTTGAAATTCGTATATTGCGGTTTTTCAATTTTAATTATTCCATATATTGGACAATGGTATCTAGTTGTACAACCAAAAAGTGAATGTCCAACATGAATAAGGTCAAGTAAATTTTCTTAATTGGAAATAACAAGATCAAGACAAGAGCTACTATTTTCAGTGAAGTGAGTCGGCTCACTCACTAGCTGCAGCATATTGTAGTTTATTATAATGTTCCGCATACGCGCATTGCCATTATTGAGATAGTTTTCATTAAAATCTCCTAAAATGACAATGTTTTCAATTTCTGAGTCAACGGCTAAGTCAATAGAATGGTCAATAAGGGTAAAAGTTTGAATACCGGAATCTGGAGGTCTGTAAAAAACTCCTATCAACACTTTTTGTTGGCCTTTAATATAAACTTCTACCCATAATCCCTCCAATCCCTGTACCATAAGGTCTTGCCTTACAGTTGCCGCCATTTTGTTTTTTACATACATGGCAACTCCCCCTCCCCTTCTACCAATACGGTCATTTCTAAATGGAGGATGAAAATTATCCAATAAAATATCGTTATCCCGAGTATCAGCATTTAACCAAGTCTCGCTGAAACATAAAATATCTATGTCGCGCAATTCAGCATTAATTATGTCCAATTTTGGAACTAGGCTTTGCACATTTAAGTGAACAAAAGAAGGAAATGAATGCAAACAATCACGAAAAGCATCAAAAGAATTGTCATCGGTAGACGTTGATGAAACGTCTGACGAAGACGATGATGGGTCAGGATTTGTCTCTATATCACCAGACATCATCATAACAAGGTACAACCAAAACTGTAGAATACAGTAGAAGAAAATAAGGTTTATCAAAAACTTAATATCTTCCGATATATGAACATTGAAGGGAACATTCGAAAACGATGAATCTTGAGAACGATTGATAGGTGAAAATTTATATGTGAAATCAACATGACATAATATCAGCATAGGTAGTAAAGAATCTGCCACTAGGTACATGATAAGGTTAGTGAACAAAACATCATTAATATCATAAGTTTTGTGTTTGGGTCTACGCGTGGCTCTAACATGAAACAATCCAATCCTGATGCGATACTCATCCAAGGATGTGCACATTATGTCATGCCTGCATGCGAAAATGAGTACCACACCAGGACTGGATCGATCACAGGTTTATAAAAAATCTGGAATGCTTTATTGTAAGAGTAAGCATGAAATAAGAGTACAATTTGGTGGTCATCAATATCAAACAAATTTGAGATAATATATACAAAAAAACAAGTTATGTACAAAAACAATATGCAACAATGCATTTTACAATGAAAACACAAGTAGTCAGTAATAAGTGACTTGCATTATTAATATTTCAATTCAACCTGGACAGGGAGATTAGAGAAGGAAACCAATTATATGGATGAAGATCAACCAAGGAGCAATAACTCTAAGATACATATAAGATTGGATTTTAGATAATTGAAAATAAAGAAAAAAAACAGGAATGAATCATTTAAAACTTTCAATTGCCGAGAAATGGATATGAATGTAAAAAAAGAATAATAATAACAAACAAATCGAACAATGAAACTAAGGTCAATATAACATGCAGATGTCATATATTATATATCCATTACTTGCAACAGTAAGCCAGGTATGGGATGCGCGGGTGCTGCAATCGCTGAGAAATGAGCATGAATGCAAACTATTAACCAAGTTACTGAACCATGAGATTAAGATCAATATGACATCGCACATGTCATACTATTATGTACACACAATAATGTAGCACAAAAATAAAATAAGAAAAATCAACAAAAAAAAAAACAAATTTAGACTAATTTAGACTATTTAGGTGTTTAATTGCTAAGAAATTGGTATGAATGTAAAATCAAAGTCACTGATCCATGAAATTAAGGTCGTTATGGCATAACAGAGGACATACTATTATATACACGCCGTTGTAACAGTAATCCAAATATGGGCTGTCTAGGTGTTACACTTTGAGGAGTGGACATAAATATATATATATATATAAAAAGAAAAAAAAATCAACAAAGTCACTCAACCACAAAACTGAGGCCAGACTGGCATGCACCCTCCAAAATATAACAAATGACTACGTATGGGATGTCAAGGTGTTACAATCGCCGAGAAATGGTCATGAACG
>MJUU01047819.1:37693-55835 GCA_002080025.1 Modiolus philippinarum | reverse complement strand
AAAAAACTTAATGAAAAATTATAAGTTCGACTGCCATAAAAATGGCACTTCACTGCCTGTCCTTCAATTTATGAAAATCTCACATTTGGTGGTTGTGACATTGGTGGGTACACCATTCCAGATCCTCCACTGCACGACGGTATTTGTTGAAAATGAGGTTGGAATTGAGGAATTATATGACCCTGATAGCCATTCATGTTGTTCATAGGGGAGCGAATACGATATCCTGGAGGCAGAATTCCAGCAGAGCTAGACTGACCATGCTCTGAATTGACAGACGTATACCCGAATGAGTTTGTTGATGCAACAGAGACTCCAGAGTCAGAAAGTATTTTATTGAGTTGATATTCATTTGTCACAACGTGTTTGTTATCGTTTTTGTCTGTAATAAAAATTTTTCCAATTTTTTCATTTTTTTTATGATAATCTTACAAGTGCAATTTTCTGTAATGGATTACTCACCAATTGGTTTAAATTACACCGAGGTGTACGTCAAGGTAGTGCTTTATCCGCCAAGCTATACTTGATCTTCATAAACGATTTGATTAATGATCTTGAATTCTTAAAGGAAGGTGCAACAATTCTCGACTTAAATGCGAGTTCTCCTATTCAAGCTGATGACATATCAATTATAGCCACAGATCGGCATTCGGCCCAACATATGATTAACTTGTGTGAAAACTACAGTAAGGACTGGAGCTTTAAGTTCTCGCCCGGAAAAAGTAAATATTTACAGTTTGGTAAACAGTCAGTCGGTGTACAGATGAACAATGAACATATCTTACCTGTGACTGTCGCAAAACATGTTGGTGTAAATCTTTATACTTCTTTAAAAACTATTGATAGGACTGTCGACGCTTGTAGGAAACTTCGATCGGCATCGTTATCTGTTATAAGAACTGGTGTGGATCCTGCGGTTATAAATCCCCTTGTCTGTTCTAAAATTATCTGTCAAGTTTGTTATCCAAAGGCACTTTATGGCTGTGAATTGTGGAGAAAACTTAGCAACAGTGAAATTCTTATGCTAGAACGAACTCATCGATACATTTGCAAATCCATTCAAGGACTACCTAAGCTTACACGAACTGATATGTGTCTACCGCTGATTCGATGGAATTCAATAGAAACAATGATATGTGAAAAGAAACTTTTATTTTTTGGCCGGATCTGTAACTTGCCAGTGACTTCTATTTCATTTCGTATTCTGATACGTAAACTTTTTATTTTACAATATGATAATGATAATTCTTGCAAATTGGGATTTACCAGTGACTGTTTAGAACTTCTCAGGCAATACAATCTAACTAATTTCGTAGATGACTTTTTAAGATATGGAACTTTTCCAACAATGAAACATTGGAAAAGAATTGTTCACAGCAATACGCGCTCTCGTGAAGATGATATGAGAACTCAACGTACAGTATGTGACCCTGACTTTAATGTTTTTCGTCTTGTACATTTAGACTGTTGACCACATTCAGCATGGACTTTTGCATTAAACCATCCTAGCTTACGGAGACAGGCACAGTTCGTTGTCTCGTTATGCTGTTTAATTAGAGACACAAATCAAAACATTTTATGTGATCGTTGTGGAACTATCTTCTCAGATCCGTTTATTCATGCTGTGTCTTCATGTGACTATTTAACTGATATTCGGGACCAATTCTGGATAGAGATAATAAACATTAACCCAATATCGTTCAGTGTCTATCTAGGATCTAAATCTGATTTTGAACTATGCTGTGAACTACTCTCCTGTAACACGAAGTTTGACCTTGACAAAGACAACATGGACATCTTCCAATGTGTATGTGTCCGGTACATATTCAAATTCTGCACGACATTCAAACGCAGCTAATAGTCAAGCCA
This sequence comes from Modiolus philippinarum, assembly GCA_002080025.1. NCBI lineage: Eukaryota > Metazoa > Mollusca > Bivalvia > Mytilida > Modiolidae > Modiolus > Modiolus philippinarum. The sequence continues at coordinate 53,966 of MJUU01047819.1, read as the reverse complement.
TTTTCTTTTTTTTGTTTACAATGTGACGCTTAAACATCTCTTTTCCTTTAATAATTGAACTGTAATTTTATTGTTGTTTTCATGAATACTTGTAATCTCTACTCTCCTTAAGGAGGCATACAATAAATATATACAAAATTTAATAAAGATGGTTTTCAGTCAAGAGCAGTGACCAAGGATCATTGTGGCCACCGATAAATACAGTGAATTAATGTATATCTAAAGGTATCTCCTAAGGCTAAGTTTCAATTAAATATTCAATAAAAAGCCATTTCTTTTCTCATTTAATTTATGCAAAGGGAGGAGACACTTTCAATTACGACTAGATCTTCACATGATATTAACCATATAAATTGAGATATTTTATCTAAAGTATTAAAATTTGGATAGAGAGTGCTAATTTTTTGGATTTCATAATTGTTTAAAATTCGACATTTCAAAAGGAATTAAAATTTATCTACAATTTCAGAACTTTTTACATAAGGTACAGGTTCTATCCTCTATCCGGAGTCCTCGGTATCTTCCTTGGACTTTTTAAAGTTTATTCACAAACCCCATTTATCACAAAAATGACGACAATTTGTCAATACAACTCTGAAGTCCTACGGCAGACTCAGATATAAATACTAAATCATCTGCATGTAACAAACAATTCAAACGTAATTTATCATAACATACTGGTTCACAAGTATTATCAAATATTTCTGGCAAGTCATTTATTAATATATTAAAAATGTAAGGCTCAAGTTATCTCCTTGACAAACCTCAATTTTGGAATAAAAAAAAATCTGTTACAGTATCGCTGTCAACTTCCACAGAAAGTTCATTGTTATTATACATTTGTTTGATTACATTGGAAAGGAGGCCACTGATTTCTAATTTACGCAATTTGTAAAAGAGGACATCATGCCATACAGTATCAAAAGCCTATCTTAGGTAAATAAAGCAAGTATATAATTTGTTATTACCTAGTTGAGTGTATTTTTCAATTAAAGTTTTTAAAACAAAAATATGATCACTTGTTTGTTTCCCCTGACAGAATTATTTCTCTCTGTCCGTCAAGAATTTTTCTAATATAGAGTTTAATATTTTTGCAAACAACTTTCCTATAACAGACCAAATAAGAACCATGCAGAAATTTAGATATAGAAGAAGCTCATTTAAGATAAGCACCTAAAACTTCTTCTCTTTCTTTCACCCACTATATTATATTATTATAAAAGCCTTGTTTTTCTGATAAAAACAAATCTTCTCATCATTGTTAGTAAAAGTTTTACTGTTTTCAGAAGGAAAATACGAATTTTTAGTTACTAGTATAGAATACTATAGAGATTGGTATTTAGTCCCAGGGTCATTTTTAAATTTCATTTGCTTTCGAGAAAAAGCTTAACTATTTTGGTTTATGTATGTATTATCCTGAAAATAGAAATAAATGAAGAAATGTTATATGAACTATATTGAGGCCTGTTGTGGCATTCAACAATCAGAGTAATAATATGTGGGTTCCATTAATTTCAGGTCAATAACAATTGTGGTGTAGTCTTTTATGTCTAGATTCCGACTGCAAATATTTATACTTGGTATTGTTGTACTATATATCAGCTTCTTTTGAAAACGTGACACATAAGTCAACAATTAACTTTATAAGGTTACATGACGTTCATACATGTATTGACTCTAAAATGAAAATTGAAGTCTTTGTTCAAGAATGGCGAGTTTATTTTCTTCGAAGTTTTTCATGTTGGTTTGACAGTCGATAATTAGGATTTTTATTCGAATGCACTACCAAGAAGCCTGAAGACTGATCACAAAAATGTCAATATCTTAATAATTTTTTCTCTGTATCGAAATGAACCCATTTTAAAATAAAAGTTGTACTTTAACAATGACAGAATATGGAGTAAATGCACATTAAACACAATCTATACAAATACATGATTCAACCTAGCAATGAAACAACGCTTTTATTGTTGTTCTTCACCTTGAACGCACCAAAATGCCTTCAACGATGTGCTGTGCAAGTTGAAGACGGCACCAAGCACCGGTTTGAGTGGAATTCTTTGCTAAATGTCGAGGAATGCCACATCTATGCATCCTCGTCATGAGTGTTCTGATATAAATTCCTGTATCATTTTATTTGTTATGCTCATCATTACTGTGAATTTAGTTTCTGCATATGCGAATTTCGACAACTTATGTTTCTTCAATGAGATAGTGAAATTTGTTATTCATGAACAAAACAATCCAGTAATGAAGAATCAGTTATCTTTGAGGTACAATGTTTTTGCGCATCCATCTGAAAATTGGAATTTGCCATTAAAATGTGGTAAAAATTATTTTAAATTCACAGTGACTTCGGTATTTAGTTATTTGTCACCACTGGGTCGATGCCACTGCTGGTGGACTGTTAGTTCCCGAGGATATTCACCAGCCCAGTAGTCAGTACTTTGGTGCTGACCCGAAAGCCGATTATTTTTGAAACCTTCCAATATCTAAAATTTTGTGAATTTTATTGAAAACTAAGGAGTATCTCCCTCATGAAAAGCTCTGTCCTTAGCTGATTTTGGCTTTAAATTTAGATCACTTTGGTTATTTGTTCTCTGTCATTTTTTAAACATCTTTGAGTTTATGGTCTTCCAAACGTTTAAATTTTATCTGCACTGATAAGACATAAGTTGTCGAAATGCGCATATGCAGAAAGTAAATTCACAGTGACTTCGGTATTTAGTTATTTGAATAGTTCACTGATACATGTAAAAGATCAAATCAAATAAGCAACGTTTATGCAGAAAGAGTGCAAAACATTTCCCTTAAAAAAACATCTATTATTTCATTTAGATGATTCTAAAGAAACAATAAGAGGAAAATCACACTTTCCAAATTAAAAAAAAATATGATCGCTGGCCCCAACTTTTTAATTCATATTTCCAAAGCTATTTCTTTAACACAGTTAATACTACATTTTCACCAGATATATTGTTTTATTCATATATATACAAGATTATAAAATTATTTTTCCCTATATAGACTACACTGTATATTGAAAAGCTCAAACTCTAGCTATTGTCGGAAGCTTCTCCCAGAAAAACCAGTTCGGTGACCTATTGATTTTTTACTGATATTCTGAAGTGTATAACTTTTAGTCACAGAAAACAAGAAAAATGTAACGTTTTGCTTTTAGTCCACCGAACTACCTTGTATATATATAATAAAATACCTATATTGCTTCTCCACATAACGTATAATTACAAAGCTACTTCAAATGTCGAAGCATTACCAAAAAGTAAATAGAAAGGTTAAATTGACATAACTTCAAACGTCAATATAGGGACGCTTTGAAAATGAAGGAAGCAAAGAAGTTACTGAAATTTTAAGACAATATGACATTAATGGTTTGTGAATTAGTAAAATTATACACATCAGGGATCTGTATTTACATTTGACAAAGCTTACTGAATCATTTTTTTTCGTTCCTAATTTATCAAATATCTAAAGATGTATTGCTAGATCTTTAATATGACAAAACTTGCAAAATTAAATCAACTGTGAAAATATACAGACTTTCAGATAGCATCAACGAAGTCACAAATAAAAAATATATTTATGTATGAAGATGCTGATACAAAAGTCTTGAAAATAAACTGTTTTATCAAATTTCACGGATCAAATGGCTATGCAACCTTTCTGTAAATGTTCTTTCAATTCCGAAATTTTCACTTTTTTAACATTGTTCTACAAGAATGAAAAAAAATGTCCATATGATCCTGTTATATTTCATCTTTTCATTTTTTAAAAGTTTCGTTACTATTTAAGATATGCGTGAAGACTCTTTTGTTTATTCCTTATCAGATTTATAAATGTTTTCTTTTGCTCTTCGAATATATTTGTTTAATCTATACTGAAGATTGATTGATGGATTAGCTATTGTTTAATGTCCATTCAGCAGTATCTCAGCTATGTCAGGACGAGAACAAGTTAATCAATTCAAAAATGTAAGTAAAAGAAGAAAGAAAAAAAAATAAAGGTGGAAGGGACAACTAAGGCAAAGAGTTTTAACTGCTACTGGAAAAGTGGAGAAATGGGTAAGGCAAGAAATTTAGCCTTTTATACGACACCCAGTGGGTCTGCTCTCCTCAGAAAAAATATTGAAGGGGTCTTTATACTGCATGTAGTGCAAAGAAACTAGTTTGCCAAAATGGCAGCAGCAGAATATACATTTACAATAGTTTTTTAGAAATAAAAAAGATTTTATGACGTTTTCAGAATTCTTCTATTTTAAGCACATTAGAATAAAGCAGAAAATAAATGTCTCTACAAAACTTGATACATGTAATGTATATCTAATTTTTGCAGATAGCCATTTCGACAGTTCATGTCTTTTCACAGCAGACCAATTAAAACATTTTGAAGAGCATAAACCAAAAAGCGTGTGAAAGGTGATAGAGTACAAACAACCAATATGATCTAAAGAAAAGCTGAAATAATTCAAGAACAGAGCTATGCTAAAGGGGATGGGCCTTAATTTTCAACAAAATTTATTAGAATTTTGACATTGCAAATTTCTTTTTTACCATTTACGGCCAATCAATTGGGTTGGTGATTACACTCAGAAACAAAACATCCAAACAGCAGAGGTAACGATCAAGTGAAAAAAAAAGATAGGTGCTCCTTTGAACACTTGTGTCACCTCTCCTACAGAAAGCTATTTTGGTACAGTGAACATCTAACATGTTAAATGAAAATTGTAAATATAAGGGGCACATCTTAATAATGCGGAGAAAAAAAATGTTTCTAACTCAAGTGTTTAGTGTTGAAGCCGTTGCAGATTAACAAAAAAAAAACGCTATTTTGGCTCATTGAACCTCTAAACTTGGTAAAATAAACATTTAAAGTACCAGGTGCAAAACTAGATCAGTTGAACAATATGTCCTGCAAGTTTGGTTGAAAATGACATATACATTTGAAAGAGTTCCAGATACAAATGAGCTATTTCAGCTCAATGAATCTCTGCAAATCTTTAAGCTAGATCAGTTTAAAACATATACAGCAAGTTAGTTGGGAATCTTGCTTATAGTTGTTAAGGCTTTGCGGTTTAACAAACGAGATTTACGAATGAGCCACTCATATTGTGGCTCGATGAACCTCTAAAAATACATAAAAACTATACTTTATGTACCAGGGCGACAACTGACCAGATCAAAAAGATTTGTTAAGAAGCTGGGTTACAGTTGTAGTAGAGTTGCAGATTAACTAACTGGATTAACAAATTAGCTACTTTGCCTCCGTGGACCTCTTAATTCTGTAAATTTTGCAGTGCAACGACCACAGTGCAAAAATTAAACTTGACAAAGAGGCTGCTTTCGTTGAATTGTTCATATTTGGTGTTGAATAAAATAAAAATTAACCCTGTACCCCAAATTAATTATTAAAAGGTGAAAAAGACACATATCATCGATTAAAAAACAAAGATTTATTCTTGAAGGGGAGATATAAAATAATTAATTTCAATGAAATCTATTTTCATCAAAAATCATATAGAGTTGTCAAGGTTTTATAGGGGTGGTATGGTCCGTTGTTTCTTAAATTACTTTTTTAAGTATTCACATGGATCAAAGTACCCAAGTATGGTAAAATTATACGGAATTTATCGGACTTTTTCGAGATTTTAGTATTTACATATACTTATTAAGTACGGTATTTACTATTCCATGACTATCTTGCAAAAAAAAAAAAAAAAAAAAAACTAATTATGGCTGTCTAAATTCGTCTCTCATTATGTCTCCCCCTCTTCATGGGGAGACATTTATTGTTTTTGTCTTTTCTGTCTGTCGTCCGTCAGTCCGTCCGTCACAAGTTTGTGGACGCCAATTCTCCTATGTCTTTCATCGGATTTCAACCAAACTTCACAGGATTATTGACCATCTCGCCGGATTGATCGGCTTATTTTTGTGGGAGTTATGCCCCATTTTGATTTAGAATTTTGCAAAATTAAGTTTGTGGACGCCAATTCTCCTACATGTACATCTTTCATCAAATTTCAATCAAACTTTACAGGATTGTTGACCATCATACCTAGTTGTGCATATCGTCTCGCCGGATTGATCAGCTAATTTTTGTGGGAGTTATGCCACTTTTTTACCTAGAATTTTGCGAAATTATGTTTGTGGACGCCAATTCTCCTACACCTTTCATCCAATTTCAACCAAACTTCACAGGATTGTTGACCATCATGCCTAGTTGTGCATATTGTCTCGCATGATTGAACGGCTTATTTTTGTGGGAGTTATGCCCCATTTTAACTTAGAATTTTGCATAATTATGTTTGTGGACGCCAATTCTCCTACACTTTCATCTGATTTCAACCAAACTTAACAGGATTGTTGACCATCATGCCTAGTTGTGCATATCGTCTCGCCATATCGATCAGCTAATTTTTGTGGGAGTTATGTCCCTTTTTGTTTTTTGCAAAAATAAGTTTGTGGACGCCAATTCTCCTTCACCTTTCATCGGATTTCAACCAAACTTCACAGGATTGTTGACCATCATGTCTAGTTGTGCATATCGTCTGGCTGGATTTATAGGCTAATTTTTTGGGAGTTATGCCCCTTTTTGACTTAGAGTTTTGAAAACTTAAGATTTGTGGATGCTTATTCTCCTACATCTTTCAAAGGATTTCAACTTAACTTCACAGGATTGTTGACCATAATGCTTAGTTGTGGATATGGTCTATCTGGAATGATCAGCCACCCAATAGGGGGGGACATTCGTTTTTGTATCAAAAACACACTTCTAGTTGTAAGTTGTACTTATGAAACGAAAATGTTAATTCCATTTCTTGACTAACAAGATGTGTTTATGCTCCCAGCACCACTTGTGTTAGTTTAATCAGTTTGAAAAATGAAATGTTAATATTATGGTTAGAGTTATCTTTCTTTACATACAAAATACATGAAAATTGAACCTCAGACTTAAACTTTGACCTCCTTGACCTTGACCTTTGATCTTTTTGGGGGCACATTTATGTTCCTCCTGACTAGATCTATATACATGTACTTGCCAAGCATGATAAGTCTATCTGTAATAGATTAAAAGTCAAAGTAAACTCTAAATTCGGACAGACAGACAGACAGACAGACGGACGGACAGGACAAAAACAATATACCCCGATCCTCGGTCAGGGGCATAAAAATAGAGCGAGTGTGTAATTTCAGAATCGATCAGTTGTTGATGATTTTTTTCTAGGGGAATTGCGTTGATTGGTGATATCGAACTCGAACTTTTACATACAAGTTAATTAATTTTTGATGTATTAACCTATTGAATTTTTAAGAGAATACCGAGATACATTATATGTATTCATCCAAAATTATATCTGTCCACAATGTCGGATTTCATTCTAAATTCATGCACGTTGTGCACATATATATGTCAAACCAAACTACTCATATAAAACGCACTTTTCATAGAATTTTTAACTGTTAAAAGGTTTGCAAAACATTGTCTTTTTTACATTTAATAATTTCTTTGTTGTCGTAATTTAAATACAAACACAAACTTTTGTTGTAAAAGTTAACAAAAATAAATAAATGTAAGAAAAAGTATAAAACATTTTTACTTGAATTTGAATCCTTCTAACTGAAGTACCACATAGCATCAAATTATTTTAAATTCTAATATGGCTTCCTGTATTAGCTTTGTAAATAGAGTCATGTTATAATACCAATATAACACTCTTAGCACATGCGCAAAAGATGCATAGTTTCTGTTGCATATTTTGAATCTATTTTTCATTTTAACTGTCAAAATCATCTACCATCCACTAACAACTTTTTTAATTAAATTTGTTTCCGAAATTCATTATGGAATTTTTTTTACTTGAAAAGGCAATGTTCGGGACAAACTTTAATTTTCCTACTTGTGACGTCACAAATAACATCGTAATGTCCGGTTCGTAAGCAGCGTCGGTTGGAAAGTTTGAATGGAGATTAAGAGGACTTGAGGCATTTTCTACAGTTAAATAAGCAATTTCATCAAACGAAAGTAAGTTTTTGTTGTATTTGTGGAAAGTTTTTTGTCCGTGTATTTGTTTATCAAAATCAAAATGTTACGGAACCATTAGATGGTCGCTGCTCGCTTCGGGTATAAAATGGGTGAAATTTCCATATCAGAATCGAAATAAATCATACCCGCCAAATACTATATTGCCATTATAACATGGGCTTTCGTTGTTTTTGCATATTTTACCCCTCGCTAACGCTCGGGATAAAATATTTGCAAAAACAACTCAAGCCCATGTTATAATGACAATTTAGTATGGCGGCCATGTTTTATTTCTTAAGTAGATTAGGGTAATAACAAAATTACTGAACAGAGTTGTCGACAGCCGAAGTCCATGGGGAGACTGAATAAACTGACTTTAAAGAACTATTATCACAATCATTACAAATAAGGAAATGAGCGGGGAAATATTAGAATAAAAAAAAGAATTAAATTAATTAAAAAAAATAATAATAAAAAACAAGGTAAAAAAGAAAAAAAAGGCAGAGAAAACAAAAGTCCTAAGACTATCTGAAATTCAAGGAAACAAAGATCAAATAAAGAATATGAGTAAACGATGAAAGACACACACAGTTGTACAGATAATGGAGCAGAAATGTACTCTGAACTCTGATTCGCTTTAGCATGAAGTCCACAGATGATTTGAAATAAAGGTCTACTATTATAGTACATGTTTAAAGAAAAGATGACAAAGGCAACACAGAGTAACAGACCCTCCTGATATACAAGTTTATAATATGTTAATGTCTTTGATTTTTCTTGTTTAAACTTCATTATCTAGAGAAAACACGATCGCAACAACAAAGCAATACTTTACCTAGCACAGCTTCAGCACAAATACTTATTCCACAAAAAATCCTAATAACTAATACTCTCCTAATTAGGTGCCTCATAATATTCAGTAAAATTTGCCACACATTGTTTGCACTTGTAAATTGTCTGTACAATCAAATATTGCATTTATATAGGGAATTTTTTACATAATGACGTCAGTTTTGTATCTCAGAGACACTGGATTGGATTCTTCATTAAAAACAAATCTACGATAGTTCAAGTCCTTTGTTTTCAATACGGCTGTATAAAATCTGTAGAGTACTATTAGGAAATCGGTTTCATACACGAATACCGAGTTTAAATGTTCCTAAATACGTCAAAATTGTAGGACAATAGATATATGAATTTTTATAATTAGTCTTACATTTTATTTTACAATAACCAAATGATAATCTAATACTAATCGATTTCCACAAATTAAATGAATTAATGACAATTACTGTATAGATAGCAGTAAAAGATTGAAATTTAAAAATGAAATAAACGAGATAATATAAATCTTATTCGTCATATTTTCACTCTCTTAATTGACGACACCATAGACGTTGTCAACGTTTTTGTAAAGTAAACATTCCATCGGATAAAATCATGAAAAAGATACCACTATACCAAAAGCGTATTTGAGGATTTTTATAATTAAAAGAAAAACCTTTTCTGAATGAAGATTCTCAAAAATATTTATACTATAACTAATCCAAGATTCTGATTATCGCAAAATATTCAACGAATGATCGAATAACGCAGTAATTCACGAATGCGCGGAGCGCATGAGTGAATTACAGCGTTTTTCGATCATGAGTTGAATATTTTCGATAATCAGAATCAAGGATTAGTTATAGTTTTTATTATATAGATCTCCACGCATATTTGATGGTTCCGTTAATGATTCATTTCATGAACTACGTTTTCAAGATTAATCCGCTGTGACGTTTACTTAGCAACAACGTTGACAACGTCTATTGTGACGTCACTTCCTAGAGTGAAATTATGGAAAATAATTTCACAGTTAATTATCACTTTTCTTTCACTGGGAAATCTCAATCTTTCACCGCGATCTATATAATAATAAGATTTAATTTTCAATTTTCGACTGTTTGTTAATTTTTTTGTCATGAAGTAGATATACTAAAATTAATATACTAATGGGAAAAAGTAACTTTGCAATGGTAAAAGCGCAATATTTCTTAAATAACACTGAGTATTGTTATGATATTTTGCAAAGTCATTTTTGAGGACATACTTAGCAATATTGATTTCGTTTCTAGATTTTCATTGACTTTTTTCGGGCGTTCGAAAGATCTCCGTATTTTCGCAATTTTTTCCGAAGTGTCAAGGGCAAATGCTTCCGACATTTTGTTTCAGTGTAATGGAATCGTTTTGACCTTTAACAAGTCAGAAAACACCTTTTCTCTCATGAAGAACACCTTGTCTGACTAACAAGAGTGTTCCCATAATGAAAAAATGGCACAAGCAAACATGTTTTGATACATGTAGGCAAGAAACAGTACTAATAGACACATTTTCAACCATTTCATGTCTTTTGAATGAATAAAAAAAAATCGGATTCCGATCATAAACACGTAAAGTGAACACATAATTAACCGGTTTCCTGACATGCGCCGTAGGTTTCAGGCATCCAAGATTACTTGAAGAATGTTTAATGGTTTTGAGACCACATAACTTAAATTGTTTTCAAACCCGCATCCGTAGCACGGGGTCATCAAAAGCAACCATTATTTGTCTTGAAACAGGTCAATATTTGACCTTACAAGACAATAAGGGCTTAACACATATTTCAACCATTTTCTTTGACAACTAGAACCACCTAAATGCATATGTGCCGAATGTATCTTTTGAATTTTCATCAAATGCAGATTTATGGTAGTAAAAATGTGCATCGACTGAATCTGTTGCTTTACCAAAATTTGGTTTATAGTTGGCTCAATCTCTGAAAAGACGTCTAGCTTGTCTCTCTGAACTTTTACTTCATTCTTTGATCAATGTATCGCAAAACACATTGATAAAACTGCTTGCCAAACCACTTTCTGATTTTGTTATTGCAATTTTCGGCAACAAGTGCTGTAATTGGTCAATTCATCGTCATTTCAGCGAAACATTTTTTATGCGTCGAGCGTGTAGTTTGTACAGTGATTTTTTGAACAGAGCAAAAACACTGTCCCAAAAGCTGCTTAGTCAGGGATTTGTTCAACCTATGTTAATTTCAACCCTCAAGAAATTCTATGGCCGTCACCATAACATTATTGAAAGATATGACGTGTCAGTATCTCATTTTCAGCTAGATTCACGTCTTCCCGGATTTGACTACCGATTTTGATCTTTTCCTGGATCGACTCACTCACAGTGTGACGGGTGCTGTTAACAGAGCAGGACATGGTTACCCTTTCGGAGCACCTGATGTCACTCTCAGTTTCACTGGTGTTCACACTGTGAGTGCCTTTGTTTTGAATGTTGTGATTTCTATTTCTGTGCTTTGTGTCTGTCTAACGTCTTTGTTTTGTGTCTGGTGCCATTGTTTTCTGTGTTCTCGTTTTGGCCTTGTCTTTGGACTTCGATTTTTGCGGATTGCCTCCTTTATTCCTTCGGTATATCTACTGCCGTTGTTTCGTTGTAGAGAAGATACATTACAGGTTTTGGTTTAATATATTTTTATGACATTTGAAATCAGTACACAGTTTCTTTTTTCCATTAGTATATATACTATGACAAAACACACCTAAGTGAATAACAAAATACCGAAGTTACCGTCAATTTAGTTTCTGCATATGCGCATTTCGGTAACTTATGTTTCTTCAGTGCAGATCAAATCAAAACATTTTGAAATTGATGTACTATTGTAAAAGCTAATAGGGAACAAATAACCAATACGATGTAAATGGTAAAGCCAAAATAATCTAAGGACAGAGCTAGGCGAGAGGGGACACTACTTGGTTTTGAACAAAATTTTGTTGAAATTAAATAATGAAATGTATCAGTATCTTCGATATTACTGCGCATAACCTCTGACTTTACCCCTAGATCAATTGGAGTAGCCCAAGGTAATTATCTATGTTTCCAGGTAAACTGTCTTGTATATATGTCATTTGAGAGTAGAATTTGTCTTCACATTTTAGGAGTTTCATTTGATACGATAAATCTATCAAACTGATCAAACTACTTCAAAGGGATTAAAATGAAGAGAAAAGTTGGGGATAGTATCAGAGTTTTTTTTTCTATGGGTTATAAATCATTTGCAAGAAATAGATTTTACTGGTCTTAAGTTTATAGAACCTGACTGTATTCCTTTTATAACTTGCAAAATTAGAAAAAACAACATAGTGCCATCCTAAAAATATGAAGATTTAGGGATCAATTTTTGGGATGACTTATTTACAGTAAATTAATACCCAACCAGGCAATTTGCAGTCTAATTTTAAACAGATTTCCTTCTTTTTTTCAGATAAAACCATAATGACATTACACCACTTTACTGTAATAAGCTAATACGTTTTGTATATAATATTTATTCAGAATAAGAAATAAAGGCAAAAACGTTTGATGCCACCCCCAGGTATCACTCATTTGTATTGTCTAGTTTTCTTTCTGTATCAATCAACTAATCACTTTGAAGTTATTTAATCAGTTTGATGGAATTTTTGTAGGTAATGAAACTGGTCAGCTTAGATGGTCAGCTGTTTTGCAAGATGTGTTCAGTATGAATCAGTTTACCTTCAGGGTTTGGAAACTAGTTTGTAGAGTTGCAATAGCTAGAGGTTATCCGCAGTAAAAAAAAGCTTTCTATAATCACCAAACAATTAGCCTTAGGATACAGTGAAAATAACCCTTCAAAACCAGTCAGCCATCATTCAAAAGATATAATAGATATATAATCATGTTAGTACATAGAACTGAGAATTAGAAACTCAGAAACTGATCCTGTATCGCTAACTTGACAGATCGTTAAGCAGGCCTATGCTGATGACCAAAATATTTTTCAGTTTGTTCCAATGGAAGTTTTTTTTCACTGGCAGCTAATTGAAATAAGTGCATATGTTTTAACATTGGACCCTATGGGAAAATCATATTTTCAACTGAAGTCACCGAAGCAAATTCAATCACACTTTTATGAATGATGTATGAAAGGTCCTTTAAAAGATTGTTCATTTCATTCAGACTAGATAGTAAATATTGCCGGCAAACTAATATTCATTACTTTGCCATTTTGCTCTTTGAAAATTTGATATCGATTTTTTTATTCATTTTTTCGAGATGAGTGTTTATGCGGCCGCAATAAAACATATTGCTGGAATTAAAACATATCATGTGGTAGATTAATATCAGTTTTCTTTGTTGGCAAAGCAACCAAATGCAATCAATTTTAGCCTATTACAACCAGAGACATATAGATGTCTACATGTCTCTGTTACAACCCGTTTCAGACTACTCTCAAAGATTTCTCCTCATTTAATTTTTAGCGCACCAGAAATATTTAGTAAATTCAGACTGACAATCTCAACTATAACGACAATAATTTTTGTAATACAATTCTTACTTTTAATTAAATGATTTGAAACTTAAATCAAATGACAGTTTATCAATTGTGTCAATACAAGATAATATGACAGATAATGTGATTCAATTTACTTAAACAAAACCAATAATTAGTAAGAATTAGCAATGCCGAACGTAACATTTCTAATTACTCTCCCCTTTCAATGACCGATGATGTTCTCAATACTACACTCCGGTAAACAACTTTCCCATTTATAGTTTAATTTCCAAATCATTTACATTCAATGAAACTAAGTATGGTATAGGTAGAACGCCCATGGTGTTTAGTTTTCATAATTATTATGTCGTATACTTTTCCAAGGCAGAGTAATTAGAACAATTTGTTTGATCTCATGTAAAACAAACTTTTTAGGTAAATCAATTTTAAATCATTTTTCTTGGTGCAGTAGAACATTAATGCTTGTTCATTTTGATTCATAGTTACATATTAAGTGATAAATTATAGATAAAAAAACTTCCCTTCCATGAACAGAACCTTTCATTACTTACATGAAAGAGAATTAAGAATTAAACCAATTTAATCTTCAACAAATATATCAATCTATACTATCATAATTACCAATTTTCACTCAATTCCTTTTCCTTAGAAAATTTAAGTCGTTTAATTGTATCTCTTATGAGGTCTCTTATAGTTCTACATTAGGAATTACGAACTTATTCTAATGTTAATTTTTTGACATGTATAACACGGCGGTTGTCTTATAAGAAGCATGAGATGCTTACTCTACCGGTGCTTCTAATCTCACCCACGGGTTTTATGGGGTCCGTGTTCATCTGTATGTGTGTCTTCATTTTTCTGTCCCGTCCTTATGTGGTCCGAAGATAGCTAGAAAAATCTGTAAAAAATCCAAATTCATGAAAAAAAAAACGAAATTCATATTGCACATTTACAATATATAACGAAGCATTACTGCAAATTTATTTGGAAAGTACCAAGAGAAAAAAAAGACAAAGCATTTGGAAATTCAGTTTTTCTTTCGGTAAATGTGAGGCAGTCTGAAATATTGGAATGGTTTTATTTCAGCTGAAAATTTATGTCTAAATTTACTTCATTAACTGTACCCGGTGTATTATAAGAAATGCATCTTTTTTATGAACATGAAACATATATTTACGAAATAAAAGAATACAAACATCGAAATGATTCTGTTAGAGATAACGACATAGTCACAGTTTCAAAGAAATTTCGATTTTCTCACGTTTATGATATGATAAAAAACAAGATATCGAGGTTACGGTTAATTTAGTTTCTGCATATGCGCATTTCGACAACTTATGTCTCTTCAGTGCAGATCAAATCAAAAGATTTGGAAATTCATATACAGAAGCATGTTTGAAATCTGGGGTGGTGTTCTCGAAAGTATCCTAAGATTCGTCCTAAGACATATCTTATGACCAAGTTAAGGATGGACTTAGGATTATCTTACGACATTCTTAAGTTGTGTCTCGAAGCTATCTCAGACGTATCTTATGTTTGGACGTCCTAAACATATCTTAAATGTAATGTTTTAATTTTCTATATTTTTACAAAATAATGTTCAAAAACAAAAACATCTTTTTTAATTGTTTACCAACATGAATATAATGAAACGTTCGATTTCAATGCAAAAAAATGGATAACAGGAAACACCTACAATGCCTGAAAATTATAATTACATGCCACAATCTGCTATGGAACTACACATGAAGAACACAAATAAGACAAAAAAACAAACGTAGACAACGATAGGTACTGGCACTAGCAAAAGCCAACGGTAGGGTTAAACCGTTTTATGGGTACCCAAACCTCCCCTTTATCTTTCCCGTTTCCCTATAGTATAACAAACAGGAATAAAACCCAATACAGGTAGACTACTAACTCCATTACCACAATCTTGAAAGGAAAGAAAAAAAAAAAACAAAAAAAAAAAACGTAATTTTGAAAGATGGGTCAAGGGGTGTTCGCCGCTAAACTGCCGGATAGCTCAAGGAGCCTAGTCTGCTGGTAGAACGCTGTCGCACCACGGAAGAAAAATCAAACTCAAAACTTCCCGAAGGGTTTGGTCAAAAATCATTTTAAGTTTAAGTAGACATCGGCAGTATCAGTGAGAGGCCAGTGTGTGTACAAAATTTTTAGGTCATTAGGTCTAAAAGCTAATTTAACGGCAGACTATCTTTTTGATATCCCCTATTACGTAAAGAATGCAAGTTACGTACAATCTTTTCTGGACTTTTAATCAAGTCTAAATGTAAAATATTATCGAAAAAACATTTTGATTTACAGTTTGCTTTAAATTGACCACTATGCGCATCAAAAAGTAATCGTTTCGTGAACACTGAGTTCGTGCAAAGTTTCTTTACAGATACGTGTTTGTGGATGCGTTCGTATTGATTCATGATCATCTATTTGAAAAATATTGAACAAAAGGCGAAATATAAGGTTAGGATTGAGATAGGATGATCTCAAGCTCCTAAAGTTAAGACGAAAAGTGCAAAATATCGTAAGTTGGGAGAGCTTCGAGAACACGACTTAGGACAAAAACGTATCATAATATGGTCTTAGGACACGTCTTATCCCTAAGATAGCTTCGAGAACACCACCCCTGATAGTGAATAAATAACCAAGAGAATCTAAATAGGAAATCCAAAATAAGCTAAGGACAGAGCTATGTATTATGCTGTGTATTGGGGATGTATGTTTCTCATGTTCATTTCTCCTTCTTTGATGTTAATTTCTTTTTGTATTTGGGAACTTGCTCACTTCTGATGTCCGCCGTGCGCGGTCCCGGCTTATGAATAGGCCCGCAGCATCCTCTGAGCTTGGAGTATGAGT
>MJUU01047819.1:0-37581 GCA_002080025.1 Modiolus philippinarum | reverse complement strand
CCCTTTTCGATTTCACCCTACTTTTCCAGAGGCAGTCAGAATTTCCCGTCCCATGACCCTTTCCATACCTCAAAGTGATTATTTATTTACAAACTTGTTCCGTCTTGATATAGCTGAAATATTGCTGAGTAGACGTTAAACAATATTCAATCAATCAATCAATCACTTCTGATGTTATTTCAGTGTTGGGGAATCTAACTCTTAATTCGCGTAGCTCATTTTTGATGTTACTAGAGCTCGCCCGGACTCGGCATGTTGGGACCTTCAATGGAACAAATTTAGCTGTACATGTTTTATTGTCTGCAATTCTTTTTTTTTTATTTACATAAAATTGTTCAAAACAAAGAAATACAAAAATCTAAATTTATCACCCCAAATTAACCTAGAACAATTATCAAACCCGTATTAATTATTTCCCGTACCAAATTTCGAGCAGCGTATTGGTTTAAATTTAATTCTAAAATTTGCTTAAATTGTAGACATTTATTATCTTATTTATTTACATTCTGAATGTCGTTTTCTGATCAATAATGAATGAATCAAATTGAGAAACAATCGAAATTTAACTTGCCAATTTCAAATTTTAAAAACGAAATGTTTTACTTTTAACTTCAACAAAATTTTAACTTTTAAATACCGAAATATTTACTAACCTTCAATGGAACAAATTTAGCTGTTTTATTGTTTTTATTGTCTGCAATTCATTTTTGAAGACAACAAATCATGCAAACGTTTATATACCCCTTGTCCATTAAGGTAGACGCTTAATTAATTTTACTCCCGAAATTGAATTTCCTACTTAATTTTGGTTTAACAAAAGATTGTGTCCTAAAGTTTAAAGTTAGCTTGTATGATTTAACGTCTTCCCGGATTTGACTACCGACTTTGACATTTTCCCGGATTGAATCACTCACAGTGTGACGGGTGCTGTTAACAGAGCAGGACATGCTTACCCTTCCGGAGCACCTGATGTCACTCTCAGTTTCACTGGAGTTCACACTGTGAGTGCCTTTGTTCTGAATGTTGTGGTTTCTGGTTCTGTGCTTTGTGTCTGTCTGGCGTCATTGTTTTTGTGTCTAACGTCATTGTTTTCTGTGTTCTCGTTTTTGCCCTGTCTTTGGACTTCGATTTTTGTGAATATCACCCCTTTGTTCCTTCGGTATTCTACTGCCGTTGTTTAACATCTATGTAAGTTTCAAGTTTATTTTGCAATTAACATCTCTCAAATCTTGTCCACAATTGTTCTTTATAAATCTAATTACAACTTTAATTTAAAAAAGAAGATGTTTATTTAGCAATTTGGAGAATTTCTGCCTTATGTCAAGGTTGTTTTGTCACACGGTTATTATTAATTGTATAAAGATTTTATAGAGTAATTTTTATTTATTTTTAAAAGCTATTTTATTTGTTTTGATTTTATTCATATACATTCTTAGCGTTATTGTTTTAAATCTTTTTATTTATTTCAATCTTAAAACATTTTTTATTTAGAAAATTACTATTATTTTTTATATAAAATTTTACTCAATTTTACATCCTTATATAACCCCGCTGCTTCAAAATATTTGTCCCCAAAAATTAAATTAACACATAAATTATATAAAGGTAATATTGTCAATAATAAATGTCCAAAGGTTTCCATTGCACTGTCAGCCCTTGGATTTTCTTCAATGTATCGCAAGTAGTCTCTTCATCGTCGTTTCCAACTGATTTACCTCGTTGTCAGTCCTGATCACGTCCGTTTCTCCAATGTATTGAAATTAGTCAATTCTGTCTCCATTTTCAACCGATGTCACGACTTGCTACATTCTTGTTCTATCTAAACGAATATACATTGTTCTTCTTCAATCACAATCACTGAATTGGAAATATTCAAAAAAGTTTACTTCTGTGCTAAGATTTATATATTGCCATATGTCTCATGTCGTCAGTTTGAAGCCCAAAAATATTCTGAGTATCGTTTTTTTTAATGTTTTTCCTCCAAATCCGTATGTTAATCATTGTCCTGCGCTTGCGATGTCTTGATTTCACCTTTCCACGTCTCGGAGTCCTTACCCATAAACCCATTACTTCTCCATCATTCAGGGCATATGAACTGAAAATAAACAGTTATTTAATGCACAAATATATACAATTATACTATATACAGATTGTGTATTCCAGTTTTACTATAGTTACTCATGTTCTTTGTTGTCTTAGTAAGCTAAACATAACAATACATATATTTTTTTATTTATATTGAAACAAAAACAATATCATGCGTGTTCTAAATTAAGAATCGGGTTGCGACAGCAGCTCACCATTTTGTTTGTTAAATTTAAACGGATAATATGATTTTTGTTCGTGAATATCACAGGAGATCGGAGAGAAATTTATATACACATACTCACATTTATTTTATTTCACTTTTTGTATTGTTTCTTCCTGTATGTAATTATTTATTTTCAAAATATATTTGCAATTATTTTTATCAAACAAGAATATAATATGACACGATATCGACCGAATAAGTGATAAAGTCCACGATATGCAGTTCAGTATCACTGTGGTATTGTTTCCGACTTTATTGCAAATGCCACATATTATTGATAAATACAATATTTATTTATTAATTAATTGTTTTAAAATACCTTTGAGTTGATGGTTTTCCAAACAATTAGATTTTATCTGCACTGAAGAGACATAAGTTGTCGAAATGCGCATATGCAGAAAATAAATTCACAGTAACTTCGTTATTTAGTTATTTGTTACCATTGGGTCGATGCCACTGCTGGTGGACTGTTAGTCCCCGAGGGTATTCACCAGCACAGTAGCCAGTACTACGGTGCTGACCCGAAAGCCGATTCTATTTTGAACCTTACAATATCTAAATTTTTGCAAATTTTGTTGAAAACTAAGGAGTATCTCCCTCATGCAAAGCTCTGTCCTTAGCTATTTTGGTTTTACATTTAGATCATATTGGTTATTTGTTCTCTATCAGTTTTAAAATACCTTTGAGTTGATGGTCTTCCAAACAATTAGATTTTATCTGCAGTGAAGAGACATAAGTTGTCGAAATGCGCATATGCAGAAAATAAATTCACAGTAACTTCGGTATTTAATTATTTGTTTTCAAACTTGACTATTTATATTTATTATTCACTATTTTTTTACTCAACTGAACGCATTTATTACTCTTATCTTTTATAAACTTCATTGTCAACATCATATCTCCCAGGTGGTAAGTGTCTCAACTGTGAACCTTGTCGTATCGACTTAAACGTTTTAAAATATTATAAATTTTCTCATATTAAGTTTTTCAAGTTTGCCTTAAACACTAAAACATGTAACCTGATATAAATGAGCTTGCAAAAACAGGTCAATTTAAACCAGGAAAGAAATTCATGTGTTCAAAACAAATCCCAGTTCATAATTTCAAAGATAACAAATAGTTGTTTCTTTAAAGTCTGTTATGAATATCAAAGTAAATTTGTGCAATTTTTATATACTGGCAGCAAGCGCGTCCAAGTACGATAGCCTATATTTTCTGTCATTTGCGTTTGTCAGTTTGTCTCAATTCTCCCGTCTTGCGGGTGAATTAACTAGTTCGTCGTTAATATTGATCCGCATTAAAAAAATATATAATTATATCGTGCTTTTATCTCCACAACTCCCATTCTTTTGTGATACAACGTCTCTCCAAAAGAAGGGCATGAAGTTTTACCTAACTGATGACTAATATATTCTATATTATACAGTTGCAAGTGTTATTTTTCTCAACTACCATAATTCTCACTCTACACATTAGGTTTCTTTTTTTTTAAATTCGTATATGTCTTGGAAATATAATGTTTACAAGTGTTACTATTCATTAATTAAACCCATCATTTTTTTGTACCGATTTCAATTTGATCAATGTTTCATTTTGTCACTGCTGTATATATATTCGTTTCAAAAATCATGTTTGTATATTCTTTTATTTCCACGATCATACATTCTATTAATTTCAAACTATACCAATTAGATATTTCGATAGTTGCATTGTTCTAAACTTTGTACTTTACCTCTGATTTGAGAACATGTTAATCCATGATAAAGCTCATATTCTTAAGTATTTGACAAACGTATATCTTTTTTAAAAAATTTTAAATGAGATGAATGACAAGTCTTAATCACGGTAGCTGCAAGGCCTCAGCAGCTGAGCACTAATTCCAAGATATCTTAAAATTCTTATGATTGTATAACTTGACAGTTCGACCTCAGGGTCTAAAGTGCATATATGCATATTTATTCGTTGATGTTATAAAATGGTCACCAAAGAAAGCTTATCACATTTTAGATTCACGTGTCTCGCACAGAATTTACTTCTCCTTTTGCTTATTCATTCAATGTTGTGGTTTGTTTAGTAAATAAACTGTTTGGTCTTTCTTTTTGTTCCTGCTTTTGTATATTTTGTATAAAAATCTACCAAAAGACCTTCTCCAATATTTTCTTCGGGTTCC
Organism: Modiolus philippinarum; assembly: GCA_002080025.1. Classification (NCBI taxonomy): domain Eukaryota; kingdom Metazoa; phylum Mollusca; class Bivalvia; order Mytilida; family Modiolidae; genus Modiolus; species Modiolus philippinarum. The sequence continues at coordinate 33,100 of MJUU01047819.1, read as the reverse complement.
CTAGTTGTCTTTTTATACCCAACCCACTTTACTCTGTAGTGGTTTTTACCATTAATTCCTTTCTTTGCAACCAATTTTTCGACTTGAAATGCATTTTCATCTTCAGTTTGCTCATTGTTTTCATTTTGCTCATCATTTTGACTTTGCTCATTTACATTTTTTCGTTCATTCATTTGATTTCTTTCACCATTATCAGTTTTATCAGCATTATTCTCATTAACCTCAATGTCATTTTGCGTATTTTGATCTCTTTATGGTATTCTATGATTTCTTGGGTCATGATATGGTTTTAACCGATTTGTATGAATCCTGGATTTTACAATTTTATGATCGGAACATCTCCGCATTTTACAAGTATTGTTTTGCCTAACATTTATAATGTAAAAAGGTCCATCCCATTTTGGATGTAGTTTAGGCGAAAGTCCTTTAGGAACTTTCATTGACTGCAATAAAACATAATCACCATTTCTAAATTTTGGGGCTTCAGCTTTTTGATCATACCTAGTTTTAGATTTATCTTGTGATTTTTTTACAGATGACTTTGCGATTTCTTTAACAACTTTTAACCTTTCTATTAACGTTTCAATGTGCTCTTTAGCAGTTTTACCTATGCCATCAACAGGTTGTACTGATACTAGTATATCAAAGGGCAAGTTCATCTCCTTGCCGAACATGTGAAATGGAGAATAACCAGTTGACTCAGTATTTGTAGACATACGTAATGCCATCATAACACTTGGAATTAATTTGTGCCAATTTGATTGATCTTTTTTAACTTTTGTACACAGTGTTTGTGCAATTGTACGATTCATTCTTTCACAGGTTGATTTGTCTGTGGATGATACGAACTAGTTGTGTACCTCTTAACTTCAAATAACTCACAAAGTGCTTGTATAAGCTTACTAACAAAATTTTGACCTCTATCACTTATGAGAGATTTTGGAGCACCAAACCTAGTGAAAACTTCATTGTATAAAATATCTGCTATTTCAGTAGCCTCTTGTGGTTTTAATGGAAATGCTTCTGACCATCTGGAGAAGCTGTCTACAACTAAGAGTATATGTTCGTAACCCTCTTTTGTTTTTGGAAAACATGTCAAAATGTCCATATGCCACCTATCAAATGTGTCTACTTTCGGAAGTGGCAACAGTGGTGCTGGTCGCTGGTGTGTAAGTTGTTTTGACCTTTGACATTTGTCGCATGATGTTACATAATCATAAGTGTTTTGATAAATACGATTGCAGTAAAATTTTAAATGTAAAGCAGCATATGTTTGCTTTACACCCTGGTGACCCATTTCTTCATGATAAGCCATTAATGCATCATGTTGTAAACATTTTGGTAAAACTAATCGTTCTATCATGCTCTCTTCCTTTGGTACCCCTTTTGTTCTAGACCTATGTAAATGAATCAATTCACCAGATTTCCCTAACCTGTAATGGTCTCGTTCATAAAATATGTTTCTAACCTTTTTGTTGTCTTCGGGTAATTCGCCCGTTTCTAGATATTTGATTAAGTCTACTAGTTCATCACAATCTCTTTGCAATTTACAAATTTTTGGCAAATCATTTAGATTTGCAGCGTTTTGTTCAATATTTGCAACTATTTGTTTTCATTTACATTTTCGAAAGTAATTTCTGTTTTACTTGCAACTTCACAATTGTTGACAGATAATTTTGGATATATCTCATTGTCAATGGTGTCAGTTTTATTAGAAATAATTGCATCATAATCAATTCTCGACAACGCATCGGCGTTTTGATTCTTTTTACCTTCTTTGTAAACAATTTCAAAGTTAATATTTTGAAGTTCAAGAGCCCATCTACCTAGTCTTGAATTCGTGTCTTTTGATTTGTGTAGCCAAACTAAAGCTTGATGGTCTGTAATGACTTTAAATTTTGCATGTGAAAGATAAACTTTGTTTTTAGTAATGCCCTCTATAACCGCTAAACATTCTTTTTCTGTGATAGTCCAGTTTAACTCATTGTTTCGTAACGCACGAGCATTGTACGAAATCACCCTTTCTTTGTTATTTTCGTCCAACTGACCAAGAATGTAACCTATGGCTGAACCTGAGGCATCACATGTCAGTATGAATGTTTTAGACATGTCAGGGAAAACTAAAACTGGGGCAGTAGTCAATTCATCTTTTTTTTAGTTTCAAAAGCCTTTTGGCATTCTTCTGTCCAAATATAGTCTTTATCTTTTTGTAACAAGTTATTCAAAGGAACTGCGATTTTAGCATAGTCTTTTACATTTTTCCTATAATAATTGCATAAGCCTAAGTATCCCCTAATTTCGCGCTGATTCTTAGGAACAGGGTAGTTTTTGACAATTTCAATTTTAGAGTTATCTACCTTGACACCATTTTTAGATAAAATATGGCCTAAATATTTAACTTCTTTTACAGCGAAATGACATTTTTTCAGGATTAAGCGTAAAGTTAGCTTTTCTAAGTTTTTGTTTCTTCTAGGTGACTTAAATGTTCTTGGAAATTTTTGCTGAAAATTAGGATGTCATCAATATATGCCAGAACAGATTTCCAATGTAAGCCTCTCAAAACTTGTGACATCACTTGTGAGAATGCTATACTGCTGTTACGAAGTCCATATGGCATTCAATTCCATTCGTAGATTCCAGAATGTGTTACAAAAGCTGCCCTGTGTTTAGAATTATAGGGTGCAAAGGTATTTGCCAGAAGGAAGAGAAAAGATCTATGGATGTGAATATTTGCGGTTTCATTTCACCTAGAGTGTCAAAAACATCATTTAAATTTGGGATTGGAAAACTTAAAGGAGTTGATTGTAAATTTAGTTTTCTGTAGTCACAGCAAAAACGCCACGAATTATCAGGTTTCTTTGTTAAACAAATGGGGCTATGCCAAATAGAGTTTGAAGGCTCGATTATCTTGTATTTCAACATTTCATTAATTTGCTTTTCAATCTCCTTTTTAATATGCGGAGCGGCTCTATGTGAAGCCAAAGTGACTGGAGGACTGTCTCCGGTTTCAATTTCATGAAAATGGGCATTTGTGCAACCAATTTCCGATAAATCTGTCGCGAAACACTTCTGTTTATTTACAAATTTTCTTAGCTTTTGCTTTTGCTCGTCAGTTAAGTCTGAATTTGACAAATCTATGTTTTAAATCTTGTTGTTGTGCTTTCCGTGATTTCTCAATATTATTTACATGTGCCTTAGTTTCATTTAGGTCTTCAGACCAATCTTGAATGACATCTTTATCTATTTCAGAAATTAAGGCAACAATTTCATTTTTCTTCAGAACAACTTTTTCTTCATTTGGATTAATTACTTGCATTACAGCCTTATTATTTATACATGTGACTAGACAAGCAGCACCAAGCGCATTTTTAGCTACCAACTCAGAATTAGGTTCCAAAAGAATTTGTTTACCTGAAAAACGTTTTGGAATTTTGACTGAAATCAGAGACATTTTCTTTGCCGGAAGTTCAGTATATTTCTCAATTCTAGCCTCATTTTGACTTGTGCTTATGAGTGCTACTTCTGCTAGGCCGTCATGCAAATAAAGAGTTTTTGTAACATAGTTAATATTTGCTTTGTTATCTCCTAAGAAATCATTCCCTAAGATTAAGGATTATTGAATATTGTCAATTACAAGAAGGGGCTGAAAAATTGTTGTACCATCATTGAATTTTATAGGAAGTTTGACTTGGCCTTTTACTCTAATTTGTTCACCGCCTACTCCATAAATATTGTTGACTTTTGTAATTTTAACTTTTGCTTTATTCTTGTCAAGTCTATTAAATAAGTACCCCGAAGATACTGAAGCACCTGTGTCTACAAGACCTTTAATTTGATGCCCAAGTATATTAACCTTTACTGTATTTCCTTCCATATTTGTCATAAGATTTACACGCATTTGAATTTTCTGTTTATTTAGCCTATTTGTGCCTGTTGTTATTCTTTGCCTATATTCACTTTGGTTTCTATTTACCCTACCACTTTTATTTGCTTCTCTATTCACTACATTGTTTTTATTCCAATTATAATCTATTCTATTTTTTCTTTCAAAGTTTTTATTTATTCTGTTTGTGTACAAGTTTCTATTTTCTTCATCATTTCTTTCCATTACCCGATTTATTTTATTACTTTTACACAAGTTCCGTTTACCATTTTTGTTCCAGTTACTGTTTATTTCACGTTCTCTGTTCAAGTTTCTATTTACTCTACTCTCTCTGTTCAAGTTACTTTTTATTCTATTTTCTCTGTTCAAGTTATGTTTTATTCTATTATCTCTTTTCAAATTATCATTTGCCCTATTTTTACTATTCAAATTTCTACTTATTTCATTATTTTTGCCCTATTTTTACTATTCAAATTTCTACTTATTTCATTATTTCTGTTTAAGTGCCTACCTATTCTTTCATTTCTGTTTAGGTTACTCTTTTCTCTTTTTAAGATACCATAAACATGCACATTTACTCTACTATCTCTGCTTACGTTTTTATTTACTTTGTTTGAGCTATTTCTCCTGATTACATTAAAGCAAGCTTTTGCAACATGCCCTATCTTTCTGCATTTAAAACATTCTTTGTTTTTAGCTTTACATCTTTCTTTCTTATAACAAAACCAATTACCACAAAACTTACAATTGTTTTGATTTTTGGTAGATTGCGTATTGCTACAAGCGTGTTTTTCTTTATTTTCTTTTATTTTTGATTCAATCAAATTTATTGTCTCAACATTATCATTTAATTTATTTTTACAAAGGTTTTGATTTTCTAAATTTTCCGATTTTATACAAGTTTGATTTGCTTTTACAAATCTTTCTGCAATAATTGCAGCTTGTCTCAACTCTTTTAAATTTGTAGGCCCGCTAATTAATATACTGGTCTTTAATTTTTGTAAAAATCCCCTATTTGCGAAATAAAATTCTAAATTTTCAGGCAAAGAAATTTCTTTTGCAAAATTTCTTATTCTATCTAAAAATTCTAAAACATTTTCATTTTCAGTTTGCTTAATTTCTAACTCTATATCATCTTTATAGTTCGAAAATCGCTCTACAAATTCATTTTCTAAATAAACTGTATTTTCTTGAGTGTTTTCATGTAATCCCTCAAACCAAACTTTAGCGGATCCTTTCAAATAAAACGGCAAATAATGACACGCATTTTCATTTGAAATATTGTTGATTTTTATCCATTTTCTAAAGTATAGTAACCAGTTTAATGGATTACCCGACCCATTGTACACGGGAGGTGTTAATAAATTATTATAAAAATGTACATTATATATATATACCTTGTTGTTGGACCATGTTTTCTTTTTCGTCTAGTCCCGCTCGGAGTTCTTCATTCAGTTATGCCGTCGTCCGTCTTTTTCAGGTACCGCAATCGGTCCATTTAACTCCACCAAAATATTATGCTGTGTATTGGAGTTGTATGTTTCTCATGTTCATTTCTCCTTCTTTGATGTTAATTTCTTTTTGTATTGGGGAACTTACTCACTTCTGATGTTATTTCAGTGTTGGGGAATCTAGCTCTTAATTCGCGTAGCTCATTTTTTGATGTTACTAGAGCTCGCCCGGACTCGGCATGTTGGGACCTTCAATGGAACAAATTTAGCTGTACATGTTTTATTGTCTGCAATTCATTTTTTTTCTTTTTTATTTTCATAAAATTGTTCAAAATAAAGAAATACAATAATCTAAATTTATCACCCCAAATTAACCTAGAACAATTATCAAACCCGTATTAATTATTTCCCGTACCAAATTTCGAGCAGCGTATTGGTTTAAATTTAATTCTAAAATTTGCTTAAATTGTAAACATTTATTTTCTTATTTATTTACATTCTGAATGTCGTTTTCTGATCAATAATGAATGAATCAAATTGAGGTTTAAGGTTTAAAAACAATCGAAATTTAACTTGCCATTTTCAAATTTTAAAAACGAAATGTTTTAACTTCAACAAAATTTTAACTTTTAAATACCGAAATATTTACTAACCTTCAATGGAACAAATTTAGCTGTACATGTTTTATTGTCTGCAATTCATTTTTGAAGACAACTAATCATGCACACGTTTATATACCCCTTGTCCATTAAGGTAGACGCTTAATTAATTTTACTCCCGAAATTCAATTTCCTACTTAATTTTAGTTTAACAAAAGATTGTGTCCTAAAGTTTAAAGTTAGCTTGCATGATTTAACATCTATGTAAGTTTCAAGTTTATTTTGCAATTAACATTTTCAGATAAGTATTTCTCACATTTCTGTACGTGTGTGACATAAGAATCCAGTGTGAGATACCCATGTGAGATTCATGCATCTCACATCACATGACCACCCTTGACGGAACAATGCAAACAACGTCACGTCACAATATTGAAACGTCAGAAAAAATACAACTTCTCCGGAATGGTGTGGCAACGTCGAATTTTTACACCGCTTCATTTTAGAAACCCATGAATAACTACGCTTAAGATTCCAGTTCAGAGTTTTGTACTTTTAGTACAAAACCAAAACACATGGGATCTTTTCAATTATGCAATTTATTTTTTGCTACGTTGCCTAGTTTCGGAGAATAGATTTTCGTGTATCGGCGGCCAGGTTTATTTTTTCTAATTTTTTGGCAGAGAAAAATAATCAGTCATGGTAAAAAATGTAAGACTGGACAATTCCATCCTCGGGTTCACATTTTCTCGGCAAGCCTCGTTTCTGACTGGAAAATGTGAACCCTCGGGTGGAATTGTCCTGTCTCACATTTGAAACCTTGTCCACAATTGTTCTTTATAAATCTAATTACAACTTTAAAGAAAAAGATGTTTATTTAGCAATTTGGAGAATTTCTGCCTTATGTCAAGGTTGTTTTGTCACACGGTTATTATTAATTGTATAAAGATTTTATAGAGAAATTTTAATTTATTTTTAAAAGCTATTTTATTTGTTTTGATTTAATTCATATACATTCGTAGCGTTATTTTTTTTTTATCTTTTTATTCATTTCAATCTTAAAACATTTTTTATTTAGAAAATTACTTTTATTTTTTATATAAAATTTTACTCAATTTTACATCCTTATATATGCCATAGGGAGACACTCCTTAGTTTAAGAAAAATTTCTTGATTTTCAGATATTGCAAGTTTCCAGATTCCAAATAAAATCGGCTTTCGGGCCAGCACCGAGGCAATGGCCACTGGGTTGGTGAATACCCTCGGGAACGTTCAGTCCACTAGTAGAGGCATAGGCCCAGTGGTAATAAATAACAAAATACAGAAGTTACATGTACTGTTAATTTAGTTTCTTCATTTGCTCATTTCGACAACGCACGTCTCTTCAGTGTAGATCAAATCAAGACATTTGGAAATCAATATCAAAAGTCATCCAAATTGTTATAGGAATAAAAGTAATTTTGGAGGAGTTTATCGATGTGTAAACGCGGTCGACTCACTCACAAACTAAATAAAGTCCGAAGGACTTTATTTTGAGTTTGTGAGTGAAAGGCCGCGTTAACACATCCATAAACTCCTCCGAAATTACTTTTATTTCTTATAATTCCAATCCTTTGAACTTGAACAATGTTGTCACTGATATTTACGTCATCATATACTGCACTATTTAACGTCGTAATGTATTAATGGGCAAGAAGAGTTTATCGAGAAATAACCTTTTTGTTGTTCATGACGTTAGCCAATGAAATTGGACGTTGCATTAGCANTTGGAATTATTGATGGTTAAGTACCAAGTAAAAACAGTCGTCTATGCCTAAATATTGGTGTCTTGCTCTAATAGTTCAGTGATTTGTTATGTCGGACACATTTATTTAATGTTTTTAATATGCATTTCGTGAATTTATAGTTTTTTGAATTTCATATACCCAAGACCAACCAAAGTTGCACCAATCATTTTAATATGCCAGTGTCCATGTCATCGAAAATGCCTTAGGAGTGCGACCTGTCCTGTGACTATCTCAGACAAATCTAATTTATAAGTGGGTTAATCGCACAGCATGAAACTAAGGATGCATTTCAAAATTTATCCTAGGTTTACAGTCATTTCAGAGTTAGTGCGACCAGTCTGGCTAGTAGTCAAGAAAAAAATACTTCTACTTTTCCAACTATGCTAATAATAATGTATATATAAGTTAATATTGACCTCTTGTTCTTTTTCTTTGCCTTGCAGTGTTAAATTATTTTCATATATCAAAGTTTTAAATGCCAGAAGGCATACTGTATGAAGTAGATTTGCCTTGATTGGGCTATTGACTATGTGTGTTCTCTCGGCAATACTGCAAATAAGACTAGGTTTACAGTTATAATCAGAACGTACACATGTATTTAAACGTATCACAGAACGTGTATTCCTGACGTATCACCCTCGATTTGTACAATTCACTCACTAGTGTATAATAAGGAGGAGTGTACATAATTATAATGTGCATGTTTCAGGATTAATGCTGTCTTTTTGTGAAGACATTACGACTTCACTCCATATTCCATATTTTCTCAGTAAATGGGACTGTTTCATAATGCGCAGCTGCTTCTTATCATTTATTAGTGAGTTCGGGTTGATAATGCTGGTGCATTTGTATGTAAAATTAGTCTTTTTTTTAAATTTCATATCTCTAAGAACACGTATAATCTTAAAATTTCATGTTTTAACTTTTAATACAGGAAATGCCTTGCCGATGTAACTGCATAAACTGGTGGGAGGGGGTCAACGAAGTTCCAGAAAAAAATGCAGGTCCATCATTTTTTTCATTTTTTTATCTTATTTTTTGGCTAAATTTTTCAAGAATTAATAAAGATTTTATTCCAGAGAAAGAGTGTCCAATCTCTGTATTTCTTCAAATTCTTGTTTTTGTAGTTGCTCTAATTTCGGAAAATATAACAAATAAAATATAGAGAAATATACATTTGTAATTGAAAAATAGATACTTATTATTTTATAATCTGCAACGATCCATCTGTCTTCGAAAAATTGTACATGTTTTATATCACGTGCTAATTGCAAGTTACCTGTCATTCATGTTACACATAATTAGCACGGTCGGTAAAACGTTTTTCATTGGTCATATTACAAATCATATATAGCACCGCCTTACCCATTAAAATATTTATTGCACTGAAAACGCTGTTCGTTTTTCGTGCAATAAATATTTTAATTCTTAAAAGCGGTGCTAGATATATTACTAAACATACGAAAACCTTTTATATCATATAGCTTGTCTAAAATTTTTAGCTATTCCTTAAATAATTTGGATGTTCCCTCTAGTCATAACAAGGCCTTTAATTACATTCACAATAGCTTGATTGGATTAGTAAACCAAACAAGACAGTTTTGTGGTATATGAAGCGTTACTAAATAAGTTTCTATTGATGTTAAATACAGGACAAAAACTAATGATAAATCATCATTAGCATACCCGGTAAAGTAGAGTATTTTTTCTTGACTACTAGTCAGACTGGTCGCGCTAACTCTAAAATAACTGTAAGACACCTAATTATGTATCTGAGCGCGTGTTAACGAAACTATTCTGAGTGGTCGCGCTAACTCTAAAATAACTGTAAGACACCTAATTAGAAGGATTTACAAAAATCCTGAAAAAAATTCAGTACAAAGATCACTGAGTATTAATCAACAGTTCAACGAATGAGGCATGTTCTTCGCTGGCCTTGGTCAGTGGCGTCTGTGAAGTATGTTCACCAAGCGAAAAGGATGACTTCGATTGGTCGGTACTATCAATGAAGCGCGTGCAATAATATNAGGACAGCTTCGTTAACATGGTGCCTGGTGAAGTGTCATCGAAAGTATTCTAAAATTTGCCCTAAGACATATTGTAGGACAAAAGTAAGTGAGAACTGAACCGTCACTCTAATCGAACAATACAAGGACAATGGCAACATCGGAAAAACAAAGACACAACAAGAGCACGGCACAGAAAAGAGAAATGAAGACACACGCATATACAAAAATGAACAACACAGACCCAAATAAAATACCATGGGTGAGATCAGGTGCAGCGGTAGAGTAAGCATCTTCTGCTTTTTATAAGACACCCGCTGTGTTGAATATGTCAACTCTAGGAGTAAGGTCAAAACCGAATAGAGGAAAACAAACTTTGGTGGTAAAATTAGGACCATCTTCTGACAGTCCTATGACCTATCTTAGGGTGTACATCGAAGCTGTCATTAGACTATCATAGAAAAGATGACCAAGTTTTGGCCTCAAGTGTTGTTTTGATCATTAATGACACAAGAAACAATTTTATTGCCATGCAAAAGGCATGAATGGACAGATATTATTTCAAAATATTTTTTAAAAACTGACGGCATCATTTTTGAAAATTAAATAATTAATTTCAATTAATTTTACGAATATGTACCTTCATTCTATTGATATAGGCATAATGAAAATTATGAAAAATATATGTGTTTTGTGTTTGGTTTAAACGCTTTAATGCTATAGTTTTCATTGAAATCGGTATTATTATGAAAAATGATAACTAACTGGGATGATTTTAAACTGTCAATGTCCAACAGAATGAAAATGAGTGTATATGATGAATCGAAATCGTTTAACGTAGCACATTTGCACCGTAAAATGTAAAAATAAGTTCTTGTATTGGTTGAAACCAATATAATTACATTTCCATGAGGTGGATGGACTTCAGATACCCAAATAGGTGTCCTAAACCTAGGATAAATGTTGAAATTTATCCTAAGTTAGGATATATTTGATGACTAAGATTTATCATAAGCTGGTCTAAGAACATAACATACTAAAGATACATGTACCCTGAAGTCCATCTTTACTTAAAAAAATCGAACACATCATTCGTTCTTCTCCATGGAAATGTAATTAATTTGGTTTTAACCAACGATTCATACCTATATTTTGCATTTTACGATACAAATGTGTTACGTTCGTTGCCTTTCACTTATTATTCAAAATAATGTAATAATAGTACACCAAATTTACAAAAACATTTATTTTTCCTATTTTTCATTTTAATTTGCTAGTACTTAGAATGCAGCTGCAATTTGTTACAACTAATTGAAATAAATTGCTTTATACCGGTATTCCCATATGACACCTTTAGTTTTTTAAATGTTTTTGAAATAATATCTGTCCATTCATGCCATTAAAATGCCAATAAAAATTTGTTTCCTAATTGAAATTAACAGCAACTTCCGTATTATGTTATCTAATCAATGATAAAGACGGTACTCAAGTCCAAAATCAAGATATCTTTACCACTTGACGTGATCTTTACTGAGTTAGAGAACAACTTCAATATCAACTCTATGATATGTCATTAGACAGTGCTAAGATGATAGGAATTTGTCTAGGACAAATCTAGGATATGTCGGTGACACGACCCCAAATGCTAACCGGTGCTTTTCATTTGCGCGAATCGGCCTTTCAATTGCACGAAAATAATCTTTCAATTGCACGAAAAAACACATTTCATCTGCGCGAGTTTTTTTACCTGTAATTTACATGTAATTATCCTGTAATTCTATTGGATTGAACTTCTTCCGTCAGCCAGCAAGTATTGATAGACATTTATTCAAGGAATTATACCAATACCTTCTGTTTCCCATGCCCACTGCAGGGACGTTGAAGTAGGGTTTTGGGCAGGATTAACTTTTTATCCACCTAACAAAAGTTTCGTTGGAACAAATATTATAAAAATTTTTCCTAGATTTGGGAACAAATATTTTATGCAATTTATTCCGTCAAAAACAAATATTATATTTCTTCCGGTGGAAAAAATATTATGTAATATAGTTTTCTTTGAAACAAATATTAAAGTGGAACTTATATTCTGTCGCATTATTGTAATATCTAACGAAATGAACATGAAACCATAACACATACTGCAATAATTTTAATGAGCTATATGGCCATTTCGAAAATTTATTATTAGGATATTATCTCATGTACAAGTACACCATATCTAAGAAAAATAAAGAGCATACATCTCTACCACGGGGAATTGTTTTACCAACTTTGATCGCGTAGTTGAAAGGTTTTTTAATCCCCTATTTCGCGCAATTGAAATGCGGCCATGCTAACATTTGATATAATATCGTGACATCATATATATAGAGTTAAGATATGTTGTTCATTTTCATTGATTGTCAATGCAAGATTCTTTTAATTGAAAAAAACTCGCTAAATCACCATTATTTTTATAATTATGATTATTAAATAAAGGGCCATATTATGATATATCAGAAATACAAAGCAAAAATAACCAACGCCGACCCCCTTCCTTGTACTGGGTACCAAATCTACACAAATGTCCATACAAACAACGGTACATCGCTGGATCTGTAAAATGATCTACAAAAACCTTTTTCTAAGCTTTAAACTCCATCTTGACAGCCTTAAAAGAGGGTCTTCAAAAATACTGTAATGCTAGCTTTTCAAAAAATGGTGTAAATGAAGTATGGATATTAAAAAAACTCTAAAAGATCTACTTGACATCCTAAAATCAAGATCATTATCACATTGTAACAGCATTGAAACTTTTGACTTCTCCACACTTTATAATACAATTCCTCATTAACAACACATACTACCATTCCTCATGAACAACTTCATACTACCATTCCTCATGAACAACTTTATACTACCATTCCTCATGAACAATTGAAATCTCGACTGAAAGATATAATTCATAGATGTTTCTCCAGTAAGAACGAAGAACGAATATATAAGTACATTGTCATAGGCAGAGAACAGGCATACTTTGTAAAATACGACCCAGAATCACAGAAAAAATACACTAAAATGTTAGAGCTTCTGATCGACAATATTTTTTGAGGACTTGTTATTCTACCGGTACACCTGATCTCACCCATGGTTTTTATTGGGGGTGTGTTGTTCATCTGTATGTTGGTGTCTTCATTTTTCTTTTCTGTCCTGTACTCAAGTGGTGTCCTTGTTTCTTGGTGTTTCCGATTTGCCGTTGTCCATTACCTGTTCGTTCTTTTGACTGGCGATTCGGTTCTCACTTACTTTACTGTACATTTAGTTTCCACAGATGGCCATACCACAACTTATGTCTCTCGACTCTGAAATCAGATCAAAATAACGCATTTAGAAGACTGAAATAAATCATGTAAAATTGTAATATTTGTGTGGCTAAATAAATTGCGTGGATTGTTAGATTTTTCGTAAGAATCCACCCCATCTCAACTGATTATAAAGGCCTTTTAAGAGATTAGAAAAAAGGGCATGTTTTGAAGCATTCATCACAACGCGGCATTAAGAGTGATAAGCAGACGTAGCTAGTCATTTATTCAGTCAATGGCAGGTAAACAAAGTCAAAAGAACACGGGATGAACTGAATAACAAAAAAATGGGCATTGTTTTAATTAACCAGTAGGATAGTTTTATAATAGCTGGAAATAAAACGGTTAAAAATTCTAGTTCAAAAATATTTTATTTAAAATAAGCAGATTGCAACTACACTTTACCATAAAAATGCTCTTAGGGACCGACCATTTAACTTGAAAAAGGGGAGAGTTATGGGTTTTTTCTGGACATAAAACAACGTCTCGAGCGAAGGGATACAATGAATGTATGCTAGCAAAGGTAGATATGTTAGACAGAGATGTGACACTCAAATAACGAAAAAAGTCTAAAAATATAAAACAAAAACGTGTGCCAATTGTATTAACTTACAGCCGAGCATTGCCAGAAGCTGGGAACATTCTGCGTAAACATCACCATATTTTGAAAAAATCTCCAAGGTTAAGAAAAATTTTCAACGAACAACATCTCTGTGCATTTCGTAGAGACAAAAATCTAGCTGACATTGTTGTTCATGAAAAAACGGCCAAAGTTATGAAAGGCAATAAGAACCATCATAGTAAAAAAAAAAGGAAAAAAAATGAAAAAAAAAGAAAAATGCGGAAAAATNGTGTTATTTGTGAGAGACGTTATACTGGAGAAGTTAAAACAAAATCTGGAACAATTATTAACTGTAATAGCAACATTCATTGTAGAACATCAAATGTCGTGTACGGAATTTATTGCTCTAAATGTAAATACATTGTGTATGTGGGAGAAACCGAGACCATGGTCAAGACAAGAATGCAGAATCACTTAACCGATGTACGGAAAAAAAAAAGATTTAAAGACAAACCAGTTGCTATTCACTTTAATTCTCCTGGTCATTCAACTGACAATTTCAAATATGTAGGAATAGAAATCAGTAGAAAAGAAAATCAAGCATATAGACAAACAAGAGAATTCCTTTTTATAAAAATATGTAATACAAAACAGGAAGGTCTTAATATAAAACAATAAGTGTATATTGGCGTTTCTATCTTTTTCTATTCATCAGCATTTTTTTTCTGTTATAACAATTTGTGTAAAGTATCAAGATGAAGATTAACGTTATCTGTGACGTGACATTCTTTATTCTTTTTGTTTTGCATCTTATGAAGGTGGCTGTGTCGCTGAAATATAATGCAAATACTTTGTTCAGTGGTATAAACAAATTTTTTTTTTTGAAAATAAGCATTATTTTTAGGACAGAAAGTCCCCTTCAAAGTATTTTTTCATCATTTTTGCAGCCACAATATTTTTTTTCAGATAAAGTCAGCTTCAAGAACATTTTTTTTTCGAAAAAAAAATAGCCCCCTCCCTTTCAGGTTAAATGGTCGGTCCCTTAGGATTGCGTTTTGAGCTGGGAAAATTAAAAAACTTGACAGTCTTCAAGAAGACTGAAAATGTCGATATCAAATTAGTGTTTTGCATGTTATTTTCATTTTCAAAATTAATGCCAATTTAAGAGAAAACAAGAATTTTTCCAACAACACTGCTTTGGAGTGGCTTTCAGGGTAACGACATTTCTATAGGTTTGCATGACAATTTCATACCAAACAAAAATTTATGGAATTCAGGCGTTTGTATGTCGTTTTTGTATATTTTGATTATTTTTTTTAATTGAATTTGATCTCGTATTGAGTTATATTGTGTCATTGTGGACTTTTCCTGTAATCCTGTTTAATTATGAAACATACAACACGATACCATTCCCCTGGGCATCAAACTTCATCCTGTTTTGAATTAATTTTCATAACTCTGTGACAAAATATAGAAATTCTTTTGAATATTTTACGTCGAATTTGAATTTCAAAAATTACAATTTACATGTCTGTATTAAAATTGCAGATAGATTTCAATTAAGATATACAATATCTATAATTTTTTAATGGATAATTATGCTTTAATTACATATGATATATTGGTTACGTGATTGCTTCCAGATGAACACACGAATTCATTTATAATTAATTGGATCTTAGCATTCACCATTTATATTTCAATTAAACAAAAATATGTTCAAAACTAAGGATTATCTCCCTCTCGCATAGCTCTGTCCTTAGCTGATTTTTGCTTTTCTATTTTGATCCTTTTTGTAATTTGTTCTCTTTCAGCTTTTACACATTTATGGTATATGGATTTCCAAATGTTTTAATTTGAGCTGAACTGACATAAGATGTCGAAATTTGCATATGCAGAAACTAAGTTAAGAGTAACATGGGTGTTTGTTATTTATCCGATCATTCTTGTTTTGAAATGCGTCTACAAAAAAGAGGAATAATAATGCAGCTTTACACAATATGTGGAAACTTAATTTACTGTGACGTCTGGACGAATGTTTTATTTTTGCCACTGTTATGATGCCTATGGTGATGGACTTTCTCCGTGGGTATTTACTCAGTAGTAAGTTCTTCAGTGCTGAACCGAAAACGGATTTAATTTTGAAAGTTTCAATAACTAAATTTTAGAAAAAAAAAGTTAAAAACTAAGGAGTTTCTCAATATTAAAAAGCTCTTTTGTGATCTAATTTTGGCTTTTCACTGCCATAAGTTATTTAATGTCTTTCAGCTCTTATACATTTCGTTTCAAGGACTTCCAAACGTTTTAATTTGATCTGCACTAAAGAGACAATATAACCATCTGCAGAAACTCAATTAAAAAGTGACTTCGGTATTTTGTTATTATTGTATAGCAACATGATATTTCCCTAGAAAAGCAACCAAAAGTACGCGTGCAATAAATTTCCATATTGCACTAGTGTAATATGATTTAAATTTCATGACGTCATTGACAGTAAAGATCCTCTGAAAATTCTACTCTGGGTAATATATCCCAATATTCATGCAATAACCCTATATTTATTTAGGGAGAGGGTCTGAATGATGTGGAAAGGTCCAAAAGTATCCAATAACTCATGAAATAAGGGTAAAATATTGGTACTTCAAGGCAGTAGTGTGAATATGTTAGAATGCTATATATGGTATCCAGTAGTAGTAGTTTCCAAATAATACCAAAGGTTAGGGGCCTTTGAGTAAAAGCCAATATTTTTACTGACGATCTGCAGTTGTGCAATTATGAATCTGATGCATTCAATAAAAATTTTAATACATATTATTGTCTATCATAGGTAAAGGTGCTGACCCGAAAACCGATTTTATTTTAAAACATACAACATCTAAATATAACAAAATTGTGTTTAAAACTAAGGAGTATCTCCCTCATGCATAGCTCTATTCTTTAGCTGAATTTTGGCTTTTTTATTTAGATCTTTGGTCATTTGATCTCTATCAGCTTTTACATATATTTTGGTTGATGGACTTCCAAATGTTTCTTTTTTATCTGCAGTGAAGGGATATAAGTTGTCGAAATGCGCATATGCATAAACTAAATTAACAGTAACATCGGTATTTTGTTAATTATATACGGAAGCGTATTAATGCTACAGGAAAAAAAAATTCGTAACTCACTACAGTTTTTACCAACTAGTGGGCTTCAGCTGTCTCCGATTACTTATCAATAACAAAATACCGAAGTTACTGATAATTAAGCTTCTGCATATGCACATTTCGACATATTATGTCTCTTGAGTGCAGATCAAATAAAAAAATCTGGAAGTCCTTAAACCGAAACACGTGTGAAAGCTGATAGAGAACAAATAACCAATATTATTTAAATGAAACAGAAGCAAAAAATTCAGCTTAGACAGAAAATCATCGGCAACTTTAATTTAAAATCTCTATTGCACGTCATCTGCCTCAAATGGGTGCGTATATACCATCTAATGGTATATTATAACCTGAAGTATTAGGCTGTTACTGAAGAAGTTCCGTCATAATAAAGTCCCAAACAGATGGAGCATTGTTTACTATTATTCTAAGGGGACACTATCGCTCTGATTGCTCTTAATTAAACCTATGGCATAAAATATTTGTCCTCAATGTAAGATATAACATGCCAGTCTTATCATCCTTCCCCATGGTTATATCAGCCTGCAGAGCCTTTCCGCAAAAGCCATATCCGGTTGACCCGGATATATCAGAGGTTGACCTAGATATATCAAGCGATTCTCCCAAAGTTTCAAAGGCAATAACCTTTATTCAAGTTTTCACACGAAATCAAACTGATTAAAATTAACATCGAATGCAATTGCTCTTTCGGAATAGATATTCCAAACAGAATCATGATTACACAGATAGATAAACTAGACGTCAGAAAAATTGTAGAAAATGGGTCGTTGATATATCCTGCAGAGCTTTGACGTTTTCACATTATGACGTCATAAAAGCTCCAAAGAACGATAGAATATCGTAACGACAAAAGGTTGCTGCAACATTCAAAATCGACATTGTTTCCAGTGGTTCGGTCAAAATATTCATCCAGTTACAAAATCTTTGCCGACAAAATGATAACAAACTACAAAATATGTTTTTGAAGCTGAAATTTTCTAAAAATGCCAAAATGTTTTCTATGTCGAATTTCCCGCACAACTTGGGAGAATTTGAAACCTCAGTTCAATAAATACAGATCTAATATACAAATTAAAGGATGGTAAACAAGTTATCGGCCTTTTGACAGCTGATGTACCGTAAAATATCACCCCGCTTGCCAGAATACGCTCACTCGCCCCTGTGCCTCATAGTCTGGCTCATGGGTTGATATTTTACGATACATAGCTGTCAAGAGCCCGATAATATATACATATATACATATATTTTGAAGTTTTTCTTAGGCTGAAAAAAGTACGAAACAAAGTCCAAAGGCATGGTAAAAACGAGAACACAGAAAACAATGACGTTAGACAGCTACACACAACGCAGAAATCAAAGACTGAAAGTCTTGAGAGTTGCCAATATAGAGAAAAGAAAACAATGCAAAATCCATTAAATTGAAGGTTAGTGACAAGTACAAAATTAACAAGATACAGAAAATGTCATTCATGCCACAGTATAAACTTGTCATAAAATTTTATAGTCAATTAAATACAGTGCAGATTATCAAGATATCTTAACAATGCATGATGTTTTCTTCAATGAAATCAAAGTGAATGAAATAACATTCATTACTGAAGTATTTGGTAAATTTTAAACATAAATTGTTGCAAATAACTAAATACCGAAGTTACTGTGAATTTTGATTCTGCATAGGCGCATTTCGACAACTCATGTCTCTTCAGTGCAGATAAAATCGAAACGTTTGGAAGACCATCAAGTCAAAATTGTTTAAAAACTGATAGAGAACAAATTACCAAATATGATCTAAATAGAAAGCCAAAATCAGCTGCATCTTCTTTGTTTACATGCTATCACAGTTTGTTGTATATATATCGAGGATGTTTTGCCTCCAGTGAAGCATGTTTGATAAGAAGTCAGAGGTCAATCTATAATTAAGTATCTGGAATGTTATCTATATATTCAAGCGCATTAAACAATTAAAAATGTATAAAGCCGTCCACAAACTGCAATTTAAAGAAATAAATGCTACAGTAATTGCATGGATAATTTCTGTATCAATGCACACATTGGTCATACGTGTACATTTACATGTATTCGAACTTTTTGTTTACGGAAGTTGATATTTCTTGCATGTAAAGAATAAACAGGATATTATCGATCAATCAACAAAGCTTTATTTTCTACAATATCCAATCAGAGTTGAAGTTGAAAGGGGTTTTCTTGAATTCTCAGTTAGGAAAAGTTACGAAAACAAAGAGTTGACAATCTTTCAGATTGGCAACTCAATAAAAACCACAACATTCAAAACCAAGGCACTCACAGTGAACTCCCATGAAACTGAGAGTGACATCAGGTGCTCCGGAAGGGTCAGCATATCTTGCTCTGTTAACATTATCCGTCACACTGTAAGTGTGTCAATCTAGGAAAAAGTCCAAATCGGTATAGGCAAATCCGTGAAGACGTGAATCTAGCTGAATATGTCCGCTTGAAGTCATACAGCTTAGATTTCAAACGTCAATCTTCGTTAATATACAACAACAGATCTAGGTACGAAGCTGAAGTGGGTGTATCAGTAGTTTCTTAAATTTCAAGTTCATTTGGAGAGATCTGATANAAAGGATGAGTGGCAATAAGACCCATATTTGGCCCAAAAAAATCAAGTTGTTTAAAATAGTGTGATATTTATGGGAAATATTAACTATTACATCTGGCTACAAAGAAAACATATAATAATACGAATTCCTTTCATTTTGACGTTATTGTGACATCACCAGGAGCCGTCTTTTTGAAAGAAAATCAGAAAATCTGCAATTTTGAATGTTCTCAAAGCAAATTTTCTTTAAGTGAACATGGGGCACATGCAATCAACAACTTCAAACTTTCAGAAATGATGTATTTCACCATATTACACATTTTGACTAAATATGAAGTTGTTATTCAGATGTGCCCATATTTTTCAAAGCACAAAAATGTGCAAAACACAGCAAATATCTATGAAATTCTGACTATTTCCAAAAATATAGCTTTTGAGTTAACTGATTATCATGAGAATCAAACTGATATGGAAAATCTTTATCATTTTCATAAAGCCCTATATTTGTTCAATGTTTCAGGAACATAAGACATCTGTTTGTATAGTTTTAGTTTCATGGTAAATATTGGGCCAAAAATGGGTCTTACTGCCACTCATCCTTTTAAACATAAATTGTTGCAAATGATTGACACAGTATGTCATAAAATCAAAGAATGTTGTTACATTAAAATGACCTCGAAAACTAGCGATACATAGGTAATTGCACTCCATGAACATTTAATTTCTCCATATACACCGTGTATCATCCGTACACAGGATTTAGGTACCAGGACTGGTTTCCGTTTATATTGCAATGAAATCTACAACTGGATCCACGTACACTAATGGTAACCATCATTTAAATTTAAACGAAAACCAGTCTTGGTACCGATATCCTGTGTACGGATGATGCACGGTGATATAGAAAGTCAAACTCTCATTAGTTTATAATTTCCACTGACAATTTCACATTAGACAATGGGTTAACCTAGACAATGTTACAGGGATCAAATCTGAAGAATCATCCATTTTGAATTAAATAAACACAGTAAATATTAAGAATATCTTCTTTGTTTACATGCTATCACAGTTTGTTGTATATATATCGAGGATGTTTTGCCTCCAGTGATGCATGTTTGATAAGAAGTCAGAGGTCAATCTATAAATAACTAAATACCGAAGTTACTGTGAATTTAATTTCTGCATATGCGCATTTCGACAACCCATGTCTCTTCAGTGCAGATAAAATCTTAACGTTTGGAAGACCATAAACTCAAAGATATGTAAAAACTGATAGAGAACAAATAACCAATATGACCTAAATATAAAGCCAAAATCAGCTAAGGACAGAGCTTTGCATGAGGGAGATACTCCTTAGTTTTGAACAAAATTTGCAAAAATTTAGATATTGTAAGGTTTCAAATATAATAAATAATTAAGTATTTGGAATGTTATCTATATCAACAACAATCTGGAATCCTCAGCATATTCAAGCGCGTTAAACAATTAAAAATGTATAAAGCCGTCCACAAACTGCAATTTAAAGAAATAAATGCTACAGTAATTGCATGGATAATTTCTGTATCAATAAAGAGAATAAGAGGCACACATTGGTCATACGTGTACATTTATTCGAACTTTTTTTACGGAAGTTGATATTTCTTGCATGTAAAGAATATACAGGATATTATCGATCAATCAACAAAGCTTTATTTTCTACAATATCCAATCAGAGTTGAAGTTGAAAGGGCTTTTCTTGAAGTATATTATTAATTCTCAGTTAGGAAAAGTTACGAAAACAAAGAGTTGACAATCTTTCAGATTGGCAACTCAATAAAAACCACAACATTCAAAACCAAGGCACTCACAGTGAACTCCCATGAAACTGAGAGTGACATCAGGTGCTCCGGAAGGGTCAGCATATCTTGCTCTGTTAACATTATCCGTCACACTGTAAGTGTGTCAATCTAGGAAAAAGTCCAAATCGGTATAGGCAAATCCGTGAAGACGTGAATCTAGCTGAATATGTCCGCTTGAAGTCATACAGCTTAGATTTCAAACGTCAATCTTCGTTAATATACAACAACAGATCTAGGTACGAAGCTGAAGTGGGTGTATCAGTAGTTTCTTAAATTTCAAGTTCATTTGGAGAGATCTGATATAAATATTCCTTAAATTTTGGATTATTTAGAGAAAGTACATCGTCTATGTAGCGAAAGCTGAAATTAAAGGACTGGGCTAAATGTTTTTTGTTTTCTTTGTGTAAGCCCTTGTCAGAACTTGGCCACATACGAGTAAAGAAAAATGTAAGCTAGGAGTGGCGCACAATTTGTTCCCATAGGAATCCCTATTATCTGTTGGAAAACCCGACCTCCAAAATCCACAAAAATATAGTCGATAAAAAATTCTAACATTTTGATAACGCCATTTTCAGTGTACTTCTTATTTGAATCAGTGTGGTTCTTAACAAAATATGTTTTGTCTTTCCCTGCTTCTAAAAAGGTGTATCCGTGTTCTTCATTTTTAGTCCAGAAACATTGATGTATTAAATCTGCAATTACTGTTTTCGGGTTGTGTAAAGAGTAGTGAAATCAAAAGTTTGCTATGGCAATGAGTAAGACTGGTTGAGGGTAACTGTACAAGGAGATCTTTCAAATTTTTAAGAATCCACATTTGATTCACGCCGCTCGTGGAGTAAGCTTTATCACAGTAATGTTCCAAGCCTTTTTTGACTTCGGTCAACAAATTAGTGAGGAGCTGTGAAAGAGGTTTAGTGGTGCATCTGGACGACCCCGCAATGATTCGCTGTTTGGATGGATTCTTATGAAGGTTTGGTACCCAGTAGATGTAAGGGAGTTGATTGTTTTCATCATCGGCTCTGATGCCAAAGGATACTAAAGATGAAGTGTGATTTTTAACAATCTCGTCCCTCGAGGTATAAGTTGCGTTTCCAGATGAACTCGTTACGCCCATCTCTTTCACAAGGCAGTCGAGATAGTGTTTCTAACACACAAACAGTATGTTGTTGGAAGCTTTGTCTGCATGAACAACGACGTAATTTTCATGGAGGTTGGTCAGAGTGTGAACAACGAGGGGATCTTCAAATATACTGGGATTTCTGGATTTAATTTTTGTTTTCAATCGCCGTATACGATTCAAGATTAATGACTTTATGGACCTGATCCAGTCGGACAATGTCTCAACGCCCTCTTTTCTTTCTTTGACCACTTCATATAGCATTAAAGTATTGTTCATACCTAGTGCAATTATACGTTTTACTGTTTTTTTTCATGTTCTTTGGTCCATTCATGGATCGATTTCAATATACATAGTAAGCTGACATTTGAATTGTATTTTACACTAAGGAACATTAGTGAGCGTGATCACATACCCAACATACTAGTGTTGTATTATTAAAGTCTGAAATAAAGTGAGTCCAATCACAAACTAACATCCTCACATTCATAGAAGCATTAAAAAAATCCTAGATATGGATACATGTAGTATGCATATGAAGAATTCCTACCATATATGAAAGCAATCCATCAAACGGTTACAGAACAGTTGCAATAACAAGATGATACTCTGTAGCTTAGCAGAAAAAATGAAGTCATTTAACTCTCACTAAAATTGTTTCGTCAGCACGACAGCAAAATGTACACTTTAACATATCATGAGAAACAATCCTTCATTATTAGAAAACAATATCGCATGCGGTCTTAGAGGAGTTATTCGAACAAGATGTACTTTTGTAGATAAGTGGAGAAAAAGCAATCATATTTGTTCTATCAATATGGTGGTAAAGTATGCACATATGCCCATTATAAGCAATAATATTATTTTAGTGGGGGGAAAGTCCAAAAAAAGAATTTGCTAGAACAATATGGAAGTGTAACATCTACTTATCATGAGCAACATTTCTGCCAAATATGGAAACATTCTATCTAGTGGCTTCAAAAGGAGTTGACTACATATCCTTTTATTCACCATTTGCACTAATGAGACAAACTACTGATATTTAAGCAGCAAAAAAAATCAAATAACTCCTCCAACAAGTATTCAAATAATATGACGGTGGTGTATGCATATCTACACACCATCGGTAGCATTCACACCGAATATAAAAGCAATGTGTCAAGCAGTCGCCCCAAAACTCCTACAAAATTGCTCTATCAAAATGGGGGTACGGTATTCACACCTATCACATCACCAACACCATTACTTCTAAATATGAAAGCAATTCATCAGGCTTTTGCAGATTACTTGCGGTAACAAGATGTATTTTTGTTGTAAATTGAAAAACGGCCATTTTTATAACTCCTACAAAAACTGTTTGATAAGTATTGCGGGTAAGTATGCATATTTTCACATTATGGCAAACAATTCCACTATATATGGCAAGCGGTTGCATAGTAGTTACACTAACATTACTGATAGACTAATGGGCTGACTAACTGATGAATAGGTCAAAAATATTGTGCAATTTCGATGCGTGGGGGTATAATAATTGTATGGTTTGATCGGAAATACATAGTTGTTCCTGACAGTATAAGACGAGAATTTTGGTCTGATTTGATCGGTATTAATCTCTTAAATAAAGAGATATTAAGTATATACAAGGTATTCTATCTACCATGTTGTTCTTTTTTTGTAAAGAAAAATGTATTTAAAAATCAATAAAATTTCTCAAGTATGTGTTATAAATTACCTCCATGTGAAAATTGGTAAAAGAGAATGTCTCCCCTCCCTTTTTTAAATCTGAGTTTCATCATTTTTTATAATTTAAAGATGAACGTTAAAGTATTTATCAGTAACTTCAGTTTTTTGTTATTCATACCTAGTCCAATTATACGTTTTGTTCACTTATGTATTGGTATGTAGATCAGTGCAAAACAGAGTTATGGCTCGGGTCAATAGACACAGGAAAACTGTCATTTTGCTGGACCTCAGTCAGGGAATTGCTTCAGACCAAAGATTAACCCATAAGTGATAGCATACCAAAATGGCTTTTACTGGACAGTGTGTTTCGATTATTGCAATATCATACAATCTGATTTTTGGTATATTATATCTGAAGTACAGAGAGTCATTGGCATTCGAAAAAATAACAAATGAAATAATTTTAATATCATTCAATATAGACCTAGGGTATGAGCAATTATGCAATTAAACAGAAAAATTGTTAAATATTCCGATAATTGCTATCTATCGTGCAATGCTTATTAAGAATAAAAAATAATATGTGTTATTTATGAATCACAAAAAAAAATGTACAGTGAACTGCATAAAATATTGAAAACAATCAATTTGCTTACATCTACTGGGTACCAAAACTTCATAAAAATCCTACATAAGAATTCTACTCTTTATAGAACCCTGCCGAACAATAAACTGAAAACAGAAATTGCAGATCTTGCACTAAAAATGAAGAATACAGAAACACCTTATAAATAGTAGGGAATGACAAAACATATTTTTAAGAACCGCACTGATTCAAATAAGAAGTACACTGAGACTGAAGTTATCAAAATGTTAGAATTTTTGATCGCCAATATTTTTGTCGAATTCGGAGGTCGTGTTTTCCTACAGACAATAGAGATTCCTTTGGGAACTAACTGTGCGCCACTTTTTGCTGACCTACGAGGCCAAGGGAACACACACACACACACACACACACACACACACACACACACACACACAGTTAGCCCAGTCCTTTAATTTCAGCTTCAGATACATAGGCGATGTACTTTCTCTTAATAATCCAAAATTTAAGAAAAAGTATGGAAATGTCAAGGAGACAACATCCCATATCCAGGTTAAAACGACCCCAAAAAAACTAGGGGTCACCGTACGGTCTTCAACACAGTGAGGAACCTCACACCAAAATAGCAAGCCCTAAATGGCTGCAAAAAAGTAAAAAAGTGAAAAAATCAATGGAAACAAACCAAATCAAAGAAGCTTAAATTTTATAAGAAGACAAGGACAAGCCAATGACCAACATATACCTGGCTTGGGACAGGCGCAAAAATTGCGGTGAGGTTAAACTCGTTTTCTTGGATCAAAGTGTGGTGAATGGCTAAAAAATAAATACACAAAAAGACTCACAGTAACAATCAAACCAAAAAAGTCCAACTTATCAAGACGAGTACCTTTACAATAAAGTACATAAAACATGAAGACAATGCCAAAGGGTACTGTCCTGACAAATGCTCGCAGTTATATTTACATCAGATATATCCGAATAAAAAAAACAACTGATACACCTACTTCAGCTTCGCACCTGGATCTTCTCTTATATATTGACGAAGATTTATGTTTGAAATCTACAAGCGTGATTATTTTAACTTCCCAATTGTGAACCTTCCCATTCTTAGCAGCAATTTACTCCAGCCTATTGAGTGTACATTTCACAGTTGATTCGTTACTGTCAAGCGTGTAGTTTGTAGAGTTATTTTTTGAACAGAGCAAACACAATGTCCAAAAAGCTGCCTAGTCAAGGATTTTGTTCTATCTATGTTAATTTCATCTCTCAAGAACTTCTATGGCCGTCACCATAACATCATTGAAAGATGGCATGTCAGTGTCAAAAAACGAAAGCGGACATTTTCAGCTAGAATCACGTCTTCCAGGATTTGACTATCGATTTTGACAGTTCCTAGATTGACTCACTTACAGTGCAACTGGCGCTGTTAATAGAGCAGGACAGGCTTATCATTCCAGAGCACCTGATGTCACTTTCAGTTTCACGGGAGATCACACTGTGAGTGCCGTGGTTTTAGGTATTGTAATTTTAATTCTGTGCTTTGTTTCTCTCTAACGTATTTGTTTTCTGTGTCCTCGTCTTTGCCATATCTTTGGACTTCGATTTTTGTGGATACCACATCTTTGTTCTTTCGTTATTCTACTGTCGTTGTTTCACATCACATACTCGGCAAGAATGTCCGGGACTTACGCATTTCGTATCAACGACAGGATTATTTTCTATTTATCACTTTTTAAAGACACAAATGGGGACAAATATTTGATATCATGTAAGAAAAATAGGAGGAATTTGTAATAAGCGTTCTTTATCATTAAAAAATCATTCTTTCTTATTACTGAAGAGGAATGAGGCATACGACACCAGCATTCAGCAAAATGCCAAAGAAGCTGTATTTACTATGAGTGAAAAAAAATATTCTCAGGTTCGTCCACTGGAAACTGTTTAAAGTGATCGATTTTAAAAGGAATTTGTTAACGATTGTGAAATATGAGGATTCAAGTTTCAAGTTTTGAGTAGACTTCAAGATAAGTCATCTATTCAGTATTGAAAATTAAAAATAACAAGCGTTTATTAAGTAAATTGAATAATATAAATTGTCATGATGTGTTGACACAATTGATAATCTGTCGCTTTGTGAAAGTTTATAATTATTAAATTTGATGTTATAATTGAAGTACGGGTGAGTTCATTTCATTCGTTACAGTAGTCTGAAGTGTTAAAACCTAAGATGTTGTAATGTTTCTAATAATATTTTTCGGCTAGCATCTCCATTACTGGGTAATAGAGGCAGTGGTAGTGAACAATAAATGTTGAAAGAACAGTTAAATATATATATTTTTTTTCTGTTTTGAATTTATATTTTATCACGATATGAATGGAATATCTAAATACCGAAGTTACTGTGAATTTATTTTCTACATATGCGCACTTCGACAACTTATGTCTCTTCAGTGCAGATAAAATCTAAACGTTTGGAAGACCATAAACTCAAAGGTGTTCAAAAACGGATAGAGAACAGAAAAAAAAAAGATGAAACTGTTGATCTTTAAATGTCCCAACTACATTTTTTCTTTGAAGCAGCAATAACAAAACATCATTTACATTTATATCTTTTTTTTACTGTATCAGATTTTACTCTTCAAAATATGTTAATTTATTTTCACCGAAGAGTCTTAATTTATCGAAAAGGTAATACGCAGAAACTAAATTTACAGTATCTTCGGTATTTTATTTTTTATCTACTAACTGCTATATTTCAACAGATTATGTTTGTTTTTATTGCTTTCAACCCTTACGGGTAAAAATATGCATTATTGAATAAAGTTAAATTGTGAAGCTGAATAGTAAAGTTTACAATCTGTGTAATATTTGTAGTATTTATAAATATTATATGACAAAGTAAGGAAAATAGATCTAAAATCTGAACAAATAAGCAAAAATATAAGAAACAAAGTGTTTTGTGACAAATATTCCAGAGTTTTTCTTGAGAGAATTTCTCCAATGGATATGGTATTATACTTTCAAATTTTGGAATTAAATCATTTTTGTAATTTCTAAATGTTAATCTGACAATCTGTTTCTAGTGCTCAAATCCCACTATTTTATATTGCCAGTTATTTATTACAATCGACTTGATGAGTGTCATGTGTTTGTCTGTATGTTGTAATTGCAGACGAATCGAAAACTCCATAGGCCTTGCAGGACATTCGGTCAGGCAAATAAGGAAAAACTGCCAGACCGAAGATAAATTTACAGGACCTACAGTTTCGTCGCATATAGGAAATGTCAAATTTATGCCAGACATTCGGTCCTGCAGGCTGATAATTTTTGCCAGACCGACTCATGTTTTGCCTGATTTGTCCTTCGGTCAGGCAGTTTTCGATATGTCTGTAATTGTCCACTAGCTTGAAGCACTAGTGGTTTTGCCGGGCAACGGATGACAGTGATTGTAAGAGCACTTTCACGATCCCGTATCCATTACCAGAAAAAAAACATGTATATAGTGTTGTTCGACATCTATCAAAGACTTCCGCTCAATGCATTCGGTGGCATCTTTAACTTACTATGAGTATTGAGCGAAGCGTATTGTTGAAGACCTCAATACTTCAATAGCGTTACTCCTCTTTGGATATGTAGACACTTTGTTTAATGTGCATTATTCCATATCATTTCATTGTTTGTTGTAGGTATTTTTGGTTTAATTGGTTAGTTTTAGGTGAAAACGCATTTCTTATTAACCAAAATCTCTCCCATACATGAAATAGAATAGAGAAATCAGTTAATTCGATTTTATCATATGAATTACAATAATTAAAAACATATATAAAGTCAATATTCATCAATATTTATGCAATTGCCTTTATATGGTTTAAACGCAGTACCACATAAAATAACAAAATACTGTAACTGTAAATTTATTTTCTGCGCATTTCGACAACTTATGTCTCATCAGTGCAGATAACACCTAAACATTATGTTCGGACATAACAGTTATAAAGTTAATCAAAAACTAAACCTGTATGACCTCTAATATCTTGGAAATTATAAGAAACAGAGATGGGTGACCTCTTAAAAATATATATATCAAATCAAAAGTACATCTGCATCTGCTCCCGAATTGTAAACATGATCTGATCCACGCATGACACCCGATAAGGAACAATATAAAGGATTCTGTAAATAAAAAACAAATTAACGAACTTCAAAAAATGTTAAAATAAGGCCAGATAGAAGAACACAAGACATCGCCTAAAATCTCTGGCAACAGTGGATACAGGTCGCAATATAAAGATGGGGCAAGTATCGTTTAGGATATTGCGGGACAAACATCCCATAACGTTCAAAAAATAACCATTTATTTTTGCACCTTCTTCACCAAACTAACTTCTGTGTCACGAGCTCGAAAAATATCAGATACTAGTTCAAATTGAAACAAATTTTGCAGTTATGTATCTAATGATAACATTGAATAAAAATTAACATGTGTATCTTAGTATCTGAGGATTCTATATTGAAAGACATAAATATAAAGGCAGGACAATTGACCAAATACCAGCTATGTTCATTACAGTAGGTGCGACCGTTTTGGCTTAACCTATAAAGTACCTGTAAACCTATCAATCTTGAGTGCGATAGGACCAGAAGTATTTAATATTGCCAGAATAAAGCCATATTCAAAAAGAACAGTACATCGGAAAAAGAAATGATAGACCTGTCATCACTTTATGTATCATATCTAAAATTCTTGAAAGAGCCATTTATAGGAAATCAGAGTCTTGTCTGATCCAACATGATTTACAGTTTTTCAAAAACATGTAAGCTTTACTGACCGTGTGACGGGTGCTGTATGCATAGCAGGATATGCTTACCCTTCCGGAGCACCTGATGTCACTCTGTTTTTCGAGAGTTCACGCTGTTAGTGCTTTAGTTTTTTTGTGTTGTATGTGTAGTGTTCGGGTGTTTTGTGGGCTTTGGCCTTCCGTCTTCTGGTGTTCTTGCTTTTGCCTTGACTCTGGACTTTGATTTATGTAATCTTGTGCTTTGTTCCTTTCGGTATTCTACTGCCGTTGTTTATTATATCAATTTTAATCTAGATTTCGGAGCTCATATTCAACTGATACTTGCCTCATCCATGTCTGCGTCACCACAATTTCACGGTATTACAAACACAAATAACAGTGTGATTTACAAAACAACACAGATAGTAAAAGCGCCGAAAAACAACGGTCAAACGCTATGGTCTAGACTTGGTAAGATAGCAACTTAAAGAAAGGAAGAAAGCAATTGGTGAGTTATAATGAGACGGATTCGGAACTCCTAGATATAAATTGTGGAGTACAACAGGGCTGCATGTGCTACGTAAATATTGTCTATCAGTATTAATCTTTTTTATGCTGACTACAGCATCGCTATATTTTGTTTCAAAGACCCGGATAAATTCTCTCAAATATTAGGAAAGAATCGGAGTCCTGTAGTCACTGGCTTGTTGACAATTAGCTGTCATTGCATCTAAAAAACTAATGTATTATTTTCGGAACTAAGACGGGTAACAATTTTTCAAATAAGATATAATGATCTTGTCATCAGATAACAAATAAACAACTATCCAGAGAAACTACAGTCAACTTAAGGTAGATCGGTAGTCTTCTGCCATTTTGAATTTGTTATTTATGATGTTATGGTATTATCTGCTTTTTAAATAATCAAATATTTTTATTTGTAATGAATCAACCAATATTATATCCATAATACAAAATGCAAAGGACCTACATTGACTTGATTTCACATGTCTTTATCTAATTAGACGAGGTATGGTAACTTAATAATTAAGTAAATTTGAAGAGGATTTTTTAAAAAGGGAGATAATCTGATAAAAATATTTTACATAAATATCACTATGAATATTCACATTTTACAAATCATATGGAAAACAAAGTCGGTAACCCCCATTTTTCTTTATATTTTTTGAAAGTATGTTCAAAAGGCTAACACATGAGTAAAGTAGAAAGAAATCTATGGAAATTTTTTTAAAGAAATCAACAATATTGATGAAGGGAAGATATTAAGAATCTAACACCAGGGGAAGTTCGAGACAGGAGAATCTCAGACACCCAAGGGTAAGATTTCCAGTCTCGGACGAAGCTTGCTGAGTCCGAGATGATTGAAATCTTACCCGAGGGTGTCTGAGATTCTCTTGTCTCGCAGTTCCACTGGTGTTTGATTTTATTTCTCACTGTATTCACCCTGAAATATACTAAAATACACACAAAAATATCGCCCCTTTTCCGTCTGTTTACACAAGGAGTTATGTCCCTTTTTGTAACGTCATAAAATCAGGAATGTATACCCGAGCGCGCCATATTTTAAAAGACGACTTTTCGTGTATTTTCATTGAAATTTTTACATTAAATGATATAACAATTTTACAATACGTAGATTTAATCCACTTATGTTCACTTATAAGGGCAGATGTAGACTACAGACCCGAAATGTGCAAACCCAATATTTGCTGGTAAACTGCACGTGATTTTTTTTGTCTTACACTAGTGCAGGACAAGAAAATCTCACACCGCTAAAAATAGGAACTGTTGTGTCTCAAAAGTGAGAAAATAGGAAACGCCTACAATGGCCGAACAATCACATGTCACAACCAGGGAACTGCACAAGAAAAACAATAAAATGACAAAAGACAAACATAGATAACGATAGGAGGTCGGGATAGCCGGACTTGGTACCGGCACTGGCAACAGCCAGCGGTAGGGTTACACCGGTTTATGGGTAATATACCTGTTTTTCCATATATTTTCATTAGCAATATTTGATTATTTTGATATCAGTTATTTTAAAAACATGCACGGTGACCCCCCGTTTTTATTTTTTTTATTTCAATGTTTATGTAATAAGGAAACTTTCCTGTCAAAAATAAAAACAAATCTATGGAAAAAAATTTGGAGTACCCATCTACCTTAAGCATCCAGAGTTAATGTGTCAATGGAAACTCGCAAAATTATAACAACTTTGACTACTTTGTGTTCCTGTGTTATGTCGATGTTCCGAAGACTTTGAAAAACAAACTTCAAACTGTAAGAAGTATGAAAAATTTAGGTTCTCGGTCTAGTGTTCGTAAAGAACTATCGAGCGTTCTTCTAGAACAGAGTAAAGCAATCATGCCTTGGTCACGCTAATAACATATTAAAAACACATGCCAAGAATATTTGAAAGATTTTTTTTTGAAACGTAATCGACCATCATAAGTGTAACAAGTCAGACATATTTTGTGTGCCGAAAAATAAAGGCGTGGACTCGATGTCATTGAAGTATTTCTTCAATGCTATAGGTGATTGGAACTCGCTTCCAGATAGTATCAAAGAATAAAAATTGCAAAGCATTCAAACATGTGGCTCGGAATTACCTAAAAATAAGATATCATTTTAATAAAATATATGCTTGAATTGAAAACTTCAGTTGAATTTTTGATGTGACAATACTTCCTTTTTTTCTTTTTTACGTTATATACACTCAAAATATCCCATTGTAAATAAGCGGAAACGCTTTCATGGGTTGTTTTTTGGAGCATGTCAACTGTGAAGTGTATCTTTAATGGAATTTCTTGTTTTATCTCAAATTTTAACATGTATCTTTACAATTTCAATTTAATCAGCTTATAAGAATCCCTAAATGAATTTGACCTTTATAAAATAGAAATATCTCAAATAAGAATTCATTGGACAATCTTGATGCATGCGGAGACATGTTGTTAACACTTTTGCAATTCAAAATTAACCTCCATCTTAATTCGTCTTTTTCAATATAATAAAATATAAAAAAAAAATAATTTGACTATGAATAGACAATGTCTCCTAAGGAAATTCATCAAGAAAATAAAAGTACTTGACATATTGAACATTTTGCAATGCAGATTTCACCTTTATCCCAAATTGATTTTGAAATATAAGACAAAATATACAACAACGGCAGTAGAATACCGAAGGAACAAGGGAAGCGATGACTACAAAAATCGAAGCCCAAAGACACGGCAAAAACGGTAACAGATAAAAACAAAGACAAAACAAGGACGTGAGACAGCCACAATGCACGGAAATAAAAAGATAACATTAAGAACTAAGAACAAATCATTATATTGAATTAGATTTCAAAATACATGTCCGTGCAAGAACAAAAAAAAAAAAAAATCATTAATCCAGAATACATACATGGTAATTTAAGGATCATAAACAGACAGACAACATAAGCTACGATTTGGCGAAATTTCAATAGAACATAAAACACGCGCACAAATTGAAAAATAAATGAAGCACCAGTGTAAACATTTAAAAAAGCATGTATATCGTCAGATACTCTGGAAAAGTTAGAAAAAAAACAGTGATTTCTATATTTATTCGCCATGAAGATAAAATGTAGTCCTGGACATGTTGTTTTTTGAAGCTTCTATTCCTATGCGATAATGTTCTAAATTTCTAATTC